>JADRCD010236675.1:9199-51699 GCA_019843815.1 Montemys delectorum
TATCTATCTATCTATCTATCTATCTATCTATCTATCTATCTATCTATTTTCAGGACAGAAAACTCATATGTAGCTCTGTGTGGCCTGGAACCCATAGGTCAGGCTGGCCTGCCTGTCTCTAAAGGGTTAAGATTAGGGGTGTGTCACCACACCTGGCTCCTCTCTATATTCTCAATATATCATCTTTAGAGCAGCTTTAAATCCATAGTACTATTGACAGGAAGGCATGGAAGTCTCCTGTACCCCCTACGCCAGCAGCACACAGGACTCTACATTAGCTGTGCCCCTTGGTTGGGGCACCTGCTGTGATCAGTAAACCCACTCTTCTATACCATTGTCACTGAAAGTCCATAACTTATTAAAAACGACATTATTAAGACATCTTAGCTGGTCATCTACCTCTACAGGCTCCAGATTTATGGATTCAACCAACTATGGATTTAAAATATTAGGAGAATATTGTCTGGATCAAAAGTGTGCATTTTTTCTCATCAGTGTTCCATAAACAATGAGTCTAGCGGGCAGTGGTGGCAAATGCATTTAATCCCAGGATTTGAGAGGCAGAGGCAAGCAGAGGCAGGCGGATTTCTGAGGCCAGCCTGGTCTACAGAGTGAGTTCCAGGACAGCCAGGGCTATACAGAGAAACCCTGTCTCGAAAAACCAAAACAAACAAACAAAAAACAAACAAACAAACAAACAAAAAACCAGAAAAAACAATGCAGTCTAACAACTGCATTTGTTTACAAAGCTTTTAGACTGTGCTGGGTATGTGGCCAGAAATATAGAGATGGGGAACTGCAGGCCAGTACACACACAGCACATGTGGAATGCTGGAGAGCATACATAGAGCACATATGAATGTTGAGATGCTTTGAATAAAGGACCTGAGCATACTCTGAATCCGAGTACCTGGAGGGAGGCCCCTGGAGTCAGTAAGGGGCTCTTTGTCATTGGATCAATCGCCTTTCATCAAATTGCCCTCAACTTCTGTGCTTCAAAAACTTGCTCAGACACAGGGAATGTCTGCAATCTCACCAGACCTGGAGAGCCTGAAGGCCCAGGCAATTTGTCAGGCATCTGTCTCCTTAAGTCCAGGCACAGGAATTATGCAGTGTTTGCAAGGCGCTGGTGCTATATTAATGCTGAGCGATGCTGCTTCAAGCTTGGGCAAGTGGAGCTCCCCTGGGCTTACTCGTAGTCTTCCTTGAGCTGTTCTCAATCCCAGCACTCAGATTCACCCCTCTACTGACTCCCTGGCTGAACCATTGGCTGCGTTAGCTGGAACACTGGGAGCTGATTATCTCTCGGCAGAGTGGGTTTGCTGTTTGCCAGCACACCCAGCATTCCTGTTGCCTCGGCATTAATGAACAGTCACTTACATTAAGTACCTTCGGTAGAGTTGATGGAGCCAGACAGCCAGGGAGGATTAAAAAAGAAGGAAGGGTAAGACAGAGAGAGAGAGAAATGGTGTCACCACAGAATTTGATATCCATGAGTTTGTATGTACAGGGATCAGAGATGGAGAACACCAAACCAATTAGGTGATTTTTTTTTTTTTTTGGTGTTATACTGAAAAGGTCAGGGAGAAGAAGGTGGCATTGGTTGAAAGAGCTCATGAAGAATTATCTCTAAAGAAAGAGGGTTTGTGCTTTCATCAGATGGAGACATTAGATTCAACACCAGGAATTCAAGGCATATCAGGGTAGGCAGAGCACAGTAAGCATCCAGATTCTGGCCTTGACTGAGGACGGTGAACCCAGAGTTCAACAAACCTGTCATAAACTCCAGAGCTCAATAGAAATGAGAAACTCAGAGCAGATGACAGAAGACCATCAATTTACTAAAGTGCAGCACTATGGGAATCCTCAGCCCCTGTGAGTTCTTAGCTATTCTACACTTGCTTGGTTTATTTGGAAGTTTTGTTTTTTTACTGCTTCTGTGTACATGTGCATGCTTGTGAACACGGATGCCCATGCATGTAACAGAGGAGGCCAGAGGATAATCTCAGGTGTCATCCTTAGGAACATCATCAACCCATTTGAGAGAGAGAAACCATCTCTAGCCCAGTTGGTGACCTCTAAGCTAATGATAGTTACTGTCTCAGAATGTGTGACCAGTGAGCTCTAGGGATCCGTCTTCATGCCTCTGTCTCTGTGCTGGGATTAGAAACATACACTCTCGTGCCAGCATTTTACATGAGTTCCAAGGAGTGAATGCTCAAGGTCCTGTTACTGAGCTCCCTAATCCTTATTTCCTGTGCCTTTTCTGATAAGCTTGTGACCACAAAGATGCCTAGAACAGACGTGCCAGCAAAATAATATCAGCACTCGTTTTCTAGCTTGTATTATGGATAGACACTTTAGCAAATCTAAGTCCTCACCAGAGCTCAGGGAAGCTAACATAAAAGGGGAAACCAAAGGTGAGAGAAGTTGTGGGATTCAGGAAATGTGGGCTACAGAGCTTGCTTTCTGGGATGGCAGAGTCCACGAGGGACTACAGAGATCTCCTGCTTCATAACGATGGGACCACGGAAGACTTCCACCTCCACTGCATGAATGGTCCTGTTAGGGTGCAAGAGCATTGATGTTAGTCCTTTGCCTCTGGGCATTGGGTTGTAGGACCCTGTGAGGTGCCTGCCTTTGATCTTGATGGTGGAGGCAGCTGGATCGCCAGGCTTATTACCAAGTCAAGCACAGTACCTATTCTGTTGCCTTTGCTTCTCTCAAAATAGGGTAGCCAGAGGGATGGTATCAGCATGTCTGTGTGGAGTAGAAGCAAGAGTCCATTCCATCCCTCTGAACTATGGACTCTTCATGGAAGCCTACAAATTTGAGGGATGAGGATGGAAGAGAAAAGATGAAGACATGGTAGTATAAGGTGGGACGGAGCTATCCCAGCTGGACAGTCACCAAAGGCTCTGCTCCAATGGTGCCAGGCTGCAGTACAATTAGGGGAACACACAGCTATGTGAGGGAAGAGGTGATGGATTAGAAGACACAAAGGCAGCAGGAAGAAGCACACTGTAATGGGACAGAGTTTCCCAGAATGCACTGGTGTCTACTTCGAATCTCCAGAGCTTTGAAATTCTGCAGAGCCACCATTATTGGAAGGCATCTGTTGCTGACTCTTTGGGAGGGTATCTTATCTTATCAACCAAAATGACTCACAGGAATACATGTCAAAGGGGATGAGAGTGGAAAAGAGATGGAATCTGGGGCGTCTCCCAGACAGCCCTGACTCTGTGATGACACAGGACATGTGGGTGCTGTCCACTGGTAAGCCTTAGTGTGAGACACCCTGTCTCCAAGTTTCAAGTTCATCTGTCATGACCCTGGGACATTACCCGCTGACCAGGTTTTTCTCTGCCCCAGTTATATCTATGGGTCTCAACCTGTGACTCTGTCTCTCTGAGAATTATGCTTGGTCACTATCATTCAATGATACTACTGCACAGATAATGTCTCTATGCACTGTTTGGAATCTGGACCAGGCTCATCTCATCCTCCCCGCAGTATCTAGAATTTGTAGATGGTGTGTTGTTACAGAAAATCCATCTTAGCTTCCTTCAAAGTTTATTATCTTTAGAAGGCAAATTCTAGTGGGCTAAGAGCATGCATGGATAATTAATATAGAAAAATGGGCAAGCCAACACACAGGTCTCTTTAGAAAATGGACTTTTAAAGCCATTTGTTTCTCCACATTGCCAAAATCCATATTCAAGTCTAGATAATCCTTGTAGTCCGCCCATGGCCATGACCAAAGGGGAGGGGGCATGCTGGCATATCCAGCAGTTTCTTCGAAGCTTTTCCATTGGGAACAAGCCACAAGATCTCTGTGTGTCACCTGGCCAAAGTGAAGCCCACCGACACCATGAGAGAACTCAAGGTTATGTGTGATGGCCTTTAGTGACACACTGTCCTTGGCTAGTGGTTTATAACCCTCTGAGCAGTGGGTAAGCAGGGCCACAGATAGTTGGGTTTCCATGGGAATGTAGGATGGCTCAATCTCAGCACGAGAAGGAATTTGAGATGGGAACTCTTTGCCTGTGCAGTGAAACAGCAAAAGACGTATAAGGTTCAATTTAAAGAGTGGGTTAGACGGGGCTTGCTCCAAATGGCTTGCTTCCTGAGCCACTGTACTGGCTGTTCTTTGTCATCTTGACATCAGTCATCAACTACAATCACCTGGCAAGAGGGAACTCAAGTGAGAGATCGCCTCCATCAATTGGCCTCTGCGCAAACCTGTAAGGCTTTGTATTGATTGATGATTGACATGGGAGGTTCTATCCTACTGTGGTCTAGGCCATCCTGGGCAGGTGGTCTCAGGAAGCAGGGTGAGTGAGCTGTGGAGAGCGAGCCAGAAAACAACATTCCTCCATGGCTTCTGCTTTAACTCCTGCTCTAGGTTCTTGCCTTGGGTTCCCACCCTGCCTTCCCTCTAGAGCTGTGCTGCCCCATAGAACAGCTGCTGGCTGCATGCAGCAATTTAGGCTTAAATTAACTCAAGCTACCTCAGATCAATGATCCAGTCCCTCACCTGCACCAGTCACATTTCCTGTACCCAGTAGTCACATATGGCTAATGGCTGACATATTGACAGCAGATCCACCCATGACCATCACCCCAGACAGTGAAGCTGAGCAGCATTGGTCTAACCCATAAATCTGGCATTACAATCTCCTATCCATGTTACTCAGTCCTGCAGAGAGAGCCCAGCAGAGATTCAATGGTGGTCAGGGCTTCTGTTCAAGGACAGCTCTGAGCATCATCTCCAGGATTCATTTCTCATCATTTATTCATCCTCAGAGCATATATTTATATTTATTGAGTGCCTGTGAAGTGCCAGGTGCTCTGCTGGATGCTGAGGAAGAAAAATAGGACCCGGTCTTCAACCTTATCGAGCTCAGTCTCTACCTGGGAAGACAAACCAAGTAAGTACATAAACAGGTAGATTCACTAAGTATAGCTGGTGAAAACATTAAAGGGGGCCAGAATCAGAAGCTTCTTTGGCACTCCCTGTGACCAGGTGGCTTTTCAGCTATGGCAAAAGACTCTCTGAACCCACTACTGTAAAACTGCCACTCAAGGAAGCATAAGTGGGTACATGAACAGGAAGGAGCCAGGTGTGTAAAGAACCAGGAGAAACATGTCCTCGGCCAGTTGGATCTGGAATCCTTTATGTGTGAATAAGCCTTATCAGCGTGAGCAAAAGAAGAATGATTATAAAGACTGTAGCATGATCAGCAGCTGGAAGAGGCGTGAGATGGGATCTTAAAGTGAAGCTTCTCTTGGGGTGAGTGACACGATCCCACATGTTAGCTCTAAGGCCACACCCCAGCCTCTGTAAGCTCTGGGCGTGGGCAGTGAGAGGTAGCAACTCTGTGATGGGATCATCTAGCTAAGAGATGATGGACACACATGAACACTCCTGTAGTGACTGTGATGTTCTCTTATATGCTTGGACCAGGGAGTGGCACTATTAGAAGGTGCAGCCCTGTTAGAGTAGGTGTGGCCTTGTTGGAGTAGACACGTCACTGTGGGTATGGGCTTTAAGACCCTTATCTTAGCTGCCTGGAAGCCAGTATTATGCTAACAGCCTTGAGATGAAGATGTACAACTCTTAGCTCTTCTTGAACCATGCCTGCCTGGATGCTGCCATGCTCCTGCCTTGATGATAATGGACTGAACCTCTGAACCTGAAAGCCAGCCCCAATTAGATGCTGTCCTTATAAGAGTTGCCTTAGTCATGGTGTCTGTCCACAGCAGTAAAACTCAAACTAGGACAGTGACATTAGAACTGAACCTAGCTTCCCCAAGGCTGTCAACCTCTTCTACATTGTGGCTACATCCTCCAAACAGATACACTTGCTCTTGGAGAGGACAAAGGGAGGAAGATTCAGGAAGCTTGGGAAACTTAGAAAACTCAGGAAGCTTAGAGAGAAGATTCACAGGCCTCTCCCTGGAGTTGTAAATAAGCACTGAGCAACTGCTGAGAGAGGGGAGGCTCCTCAGTGGGCCACCTGAAGCTGTGCAGAGAACTCTGGGAGATAGCTCACATGACGACTTGGCACCCTGGGCTTTCTGATGACAAAGCTGCCTTGAAGTCACCCTTCATTTACATTCCCATAAATAATTCCAATTAATTCATGGGCTCACCCAGCTGGACCTGGGTGGAATCATCTTCTTGGCCTATCCTTGGGGTCCTACTTGGGATGAGTAGATACTTGCTCACATCTCCCAAGAGAGGGCCGTATGCTTCTCCACTGCTGCACCCCTGCAAACCTCTTCAGTGTGCCATTCTCGTCTTACTTCTTTTAAAATTCCTCTTGTCCTCAGGGCCTTCTGATCCCCCAGGTTGCTGCATGTCTTCTAATTACAATGGCCTCAAATGATTCTCCCACACTTTGTTGAGTCACAATACCATTTGCACATGATGAGGTCCTTCTGGTTGACCTTAGCCCCTGTACTTCTCTGAAAAGCATTAAATGACTTAGCACCTCTTCAGCACCTCCCTGAAGCCCATCAGAGGGTTATTATCTGTTCCTCTAATTTAGATATGAGGATTTAAACACACTTGTTAAAGAACTAATGGTTGACTGTATCTGCCCTTGCGAACATGATCTTTCTTTTTGTTTAACATCTTACTTTCATTTCTATAACCCCACTTCTTCGAATATTACTTCCTTACCACTTCTACAGAGGAAGCACAAAACTGTTCTTTTAAACATAGGATCTGTCCCTGGTGGACTGCCTTTGGCAGCAGCCCTGTTCTGAAACCCCCAAAGGCTCAGTGAGAGCCGTGGGGAGTGCAAAGTGTGTTCAATTATCTCTCGTTATTCAAAGTAAATGGAGGTGCTTAAGGCAGCAATTGTATATCCTCACTGGCTCCTCTAACTATCCTGGGAACTCTGAAATGCAGACTGTTCCCCTCAGCATGCACACAGCAGCTAATATAAGAGCGCAGTAGGTCTTCATACACATTGATCGAATGAAAACTAATTGGTCTGATGGGCTCTCTTGGACAAGAATGAACCTCAGGTGATAGCATGTTCTACAGGCAGGCAGACACAAGCCCTAGAGAGAGAAGCACAGCAGTTTAGTACCCAGCCTGGTCTCCCTTGTTGAGTGACATGGCCAGTGAGTGGTGGGAATGTGTGGTCAACAGGATCTGACATTTGCCATCTTCCCTGTGACTTGGCACAATGTCCAATCATTAGCCTTTGCCATCTTTCCTTCTTCCCTGTCCCGATCCCTTCTTCCCACCTGTCAATCATCCTGCCAACCAGCTCCTCCATCTACTTCAACTGATCAGATAAGGGAGAAGGGCCCTATGTGTTATTTATTCTGCCTCCTTCCTTCCCTCTTGCCTCTTTAAAGGTTTCTAGACTTCATTTCAACTTTAAATGCTCACATTGTGCTGTCTGGACACTAACTTGCAGAATCTTTTGACTAACTAGTCACAGTCCTAACTCCAGGACCATTCTGAGAGGGTCTGGGGTGGCACTCTACTGCACTTAGACAGAGGAACGAGGTAAGGTTTGACTTTGAGAAGGAAATCTGCTTCCATTCTCCTCCTTCAGCCAGTTGCCCACTTTCTCTGAATCGATAAGAGAGGACAGAGAGAAACCCCAATATATAGGGTGCATTTAGCCCAAGTGTTCCATGAGCAAAAGGTTTAAGTTTCCAACACTGTGTCAGCCCGAGGGAGGTGCTTCCCTCCTTTGATGGGATGGGAGGGGGCTCCTCCTATTTTCTGAACTGTTTACTTAGGCAGGCATCAATAATTCAGGGTTCCAACTCCCTTTCTGAAAGCTCAGGTAAGGGCAAAGGGCTTAGCACTAGGCCAGTAGCTCATTGGCTCGCTCCCCTGTGAGACTCCAGGAATCCCAGCAGGCGCCTGGTTGGCCAGTCTGCACTTGGAGAGAGGATGGAGGTAAGGTTTGACTTCAAGGGGAAAATCTGCTTCAGTTGTCCTCCTTCAGCTAGTTGCCCCGTTCTCTGAATCCATAAGAGTGCCAGAGGCCACATCTGGGTTCAGGGCCCCTCTGGCCTCTCTCAGAGCAGCGGCTACCAAGGAAAGCCTCCCATCCTACCTTCAGAGAGCAGATTGTTACATGGAACCAGGTAAAAAGGGAACTCTGGGCTCTGCATTTGTCTGTTGAATTCTGCATATATTTATGAGATGCCTCTTGAATTCTGCATATATTTATGGGATGAAAGCAAGGCCATGACTTAAGAGGCTGGCTAACTGCATGAGCTTGAGTTTCTAAGTTGGGGGCTGAGGGGACTGGGGCATACTCTTACCACTGGGGTGTATGTAAATTTAAGCACTCCAGGGTTCTATGTAAGCAAGCATGCAAGTCATTTTATTTTTCCAAAACAATCTGAAGTGCTTCATGAGGGGTGCACTCTATTCTACAGTGGAACTTCACAACAGTGTGCTGTCCAAGAGGCCTCCCATCCTGGCCTCAGACAGGGGTCAAGTTCTTCCCTAACAAGTCTAACTCTCTCTCCCTGTGATCTCTATATTATTTCCCCTTAGGAATAATGCCTAACTGGCCTGAACCTTGCCATGTCAAATTCAAGTGGAGAGAACCAGTTTCTAGGCCCAGGTTTAAGACAGAAACATCTGAGCTTCATTTTCCATCTCGCCCACAGCCCATTCCTTACAACCCCAGCACTCTGTGACAGTTCCTAATTAGGAAGGATCAAAGCCAAGGGTCCGAGGCTTTCTGTGATGCTCTACTCCCTTATAATCTTGGCTTCCTGTGGCTCATTAACACAAACAGTTAATGAAGAATGGATCTGCTACCCCTAACCCCATTAATATGACCACTTACTAACTAACAGGTCTTTACAGTTTTGAATCTCGAGATCTCTGACCTACAATTGCTTAACTAGTCTTTTTCCACTGCAAACTTTGAAACTTATATTGCAAACTGCTGTCAATGTGATTGTCCCATATCAGATTTCTGATCAAGCCACTTCCCAGCTGGTTGCCACTTCTCGGTGCTCACCAAGTGTATGGGACAGCCTCCATTTGGTTGGTGAATTGGGCACAAAGCTGTCCTGGGACATCAATATCTTCAGGGAAGTTGACTTCATAATCAGGCCATAATCTATGTTCTAAGGCATTCTCTGAGCAAACTCCTCACTGTCTGCCACCTTCAGGGTCTCTTGTGAACAGACTTTCTACCCAGCAGGTTGTCCACGGTGACTGTTGCTGTCTACCCCTCTGGAGTTATTATAGGGAAAGAGTATAAGAATCCTGACTCAAGAAAAATAAAATCATATCCAACTAGGGTTACCAGAGATCCATAATATATATTTATATAATATATATGTATATGTGTGTGTGTATACATATGTACATATATATATCCTGTGGAAGAAAGGAACTCCGGTGGAGAATCCGTAGGCTTATTTAGCATAATTCTTATATTCGAAAGGTTTTAGTTATAAAGGTAAATGAAAAGTCACAGAATAGCTGAGCTTAGCATTGACATCGATGATGATGCTGGCTTCTTGTTTGAGCATTTTTTTGTGGGTAGACGACAGTTCTGAATGATGCAGATGCATGTTTAGCTCAGTCCTGAGTGTTGTACAAGTGCAGTTCCTGGTACCTGACTTAGTACTATGTGTCACGCAATTGTCAGTAAGTGTGTACATACAGGACATTTAAATGTGTCTCTTGTGCATGTCATTCTGAAATTATTGTTATCAATGAACTTAACCACATGAAGAGCTTTGTCATATGTCTTTACTTTTACATTCAAAAAAAGAAAAAATTAAAAAAGAATCCTTTACCTTCTCTGTGGACATGCAAGAGAACTCTTTCCTACTGTGGAGAAGAGAAAGAGAAAGCTGTATGAACAGGCTGATGGGAAGTATCCCAGACAGAAGGGACCACAGAAAAACAACAAGAAAGGAACAACTCATCAGAGTCAAGGTCATGGATAACGACCTGACCTGAGTTAGGAGCAAGGGAAAATGTGTCAGATTACAAGGAAAGTGTGCGCGTCCCTCTCTGCTTACCTCATGACTTGCCTGCTCTGTATATATTTGCTAGACTCAGCCCAGAACCCTGTAGGCTGATGTGTTCTCATCAAAGCTGTTTTTCACACATCCAAACTCAAAGATACAGAGCAACAGAGCTGACAGAGAGACCGTAAAGAAGATGTGGAGCCCAGACTCAAGCCAGACATCAGCTGCGAAGGCCTCACCTGGCAGGTGCTCTTTTTCTGCTGTGAGAGAAAAGCTCCAGGTAGATACGGTGTTCTGGGGTTCTGTTCTTGCAGCCTCTACCTTACATCCTGGATGCTCTCTGGGCTGAAGTTTCTGTAGCACAGATTGTGACCGTCCCTACTGCTCCCCAGGGACACTTGGCAATGTCTAAACTCACTGGAGGGGGGCAAGTATTATTAGTATCTGTGAAGAAGCCATGGCTGCTGCCCACTGCCATAAAATCCCCACAACTGTCCAACAGCCAGGGACAAAGTGATCCCCAAGTGTCAATGCTGTTGAGGTTGAGAATCCTCCCTCTGTAGAAGGCGTAATGTTCTACACATGTTCCTGACACCAGAAGGTATTCTGCGTGCTCTGGAGCCCAATGAGTAGGAAACTCCTCTAACACTGACAGACTTAAGCCACAGAGTCCTCTTGGGTGAGTCCTCTTGGGTGAGTCCCCTGAGTTTGCATCGATGATCAGATTCACACCCTCCACCAAGAACCCTGCTTTCTTTCAAATAAAATTCCAGCTGGGTCTCAGGCCTGCCTGGCCTGCTGGCAGCCAGCCCTCAGCTCCTGTACTGTTGGGGCTGTTTTATCCTGTAACTGTACCTCCTTCCTTCACTGGATTTTGTCTTGGCTGCTCCTGGCATTGCCTCTGACAGCTGGGCTTAATGGAGAGACGAAGCTACAGATGAAAATACCCAGCCCAGCCTTGCCGCACTCCCATGGCCTGAACCAGGCTCAGAGCAAGACAGACAGACATTTCTTTTCTGCCTAGCATTAGGCTTTTTTCCCTCAGCTATCTGTATTTACTTTGAGAATCATTTCCTCTGCTCTGCTTGGTTTCCTTCGAGCACGCTTGCCTGCTCGAATCTCTGTCTTATTTTTTTTTTTGTTTATTTCTCTTTCTCATATGCCCCATTGATCAGATGCCCTGGAAATATTGCAGGAACAGTGTGTTCTCTGTAAGATTTGGTTACACTTTAATATTTCTCAGCAAAATGTTGCCTTGGAACACCCAAATGCTAAAACTCCAGGCCCACTCTGCTTATACTGGACAAGGGCTTCGGCACAATCTTCGATTCATGCTGGATCCAGTCCCTTCTTAAAGGGCAGCTGCACCCAGGCTATGGCAGGAATGTGTCTCTGCAAGCAGACCTCTGGAATCTTTCCTCAGAGAAGTGAGCAGGCAAAACAGACTCTGTGCTCCCTAATTGTCCCCACTGTGGCCCTTAGCAGAGCCACAGTAACATGCTGATTCCAAGCCTGGTTTAAGCAAGCAGTTTCTCCAAACCCGTGTCACCAGCAGGGCTGCCTCTTGTTACCTCAGACAGAACTTTCAGATTGTACAATTTCATCTGAAAACTAGTAAAAACTCTTATGCTATGTTACTTTAAAAATTATTTTTATGTGTGAATATTTGCCTGCATGGATGTTCATGTACCATGTGTGGGCAGTAGGGGCCAGATCCCCTAGGGCTGGAGTTAAAGACAGTCATAAGACTCTGTGTGGGTGCTAGGAATCGAACCCAGTTCCTCTGGAAGAGCAGCAAATGCTCTTAGCCCCTGAGCCTCCTCTCCAGCCCACAATGGGACTTTTTAATAGAGCTTTTCAGGGAGCTACTGCATCCTTTCTCCATGAGCCATTCCCTTGAACCACAGACCATGCTGAGTGCCCTGGGTACCAGGTGGATGAAGAGCATCACTTAGGAAAGATTAGCAGTGTCAGTTGTCTTCAACTGCAGTCTCTAAAGGGACCAAATCCTTTGGGTGGGCCCTGTCCATGTTTTGGACCTTTGTTGCTATCTGTTGATTTAAAAACAAAACACCAAGGCTGAGTAATTTATAAAGAAGAGAAGTTTATTTGGCTCATGGGGCCTGAGTGGTCCAAGAATGTGAACCATGGCCTGGTCTCGGCTTGGTGTTAAGTAGTCACAATGAAGTGTGTGGTGTAACATGGAGGTACAAAGTATCCACTTCCTCTCTCATCTTCTCTTTCAAAAACCCTTAAAGGAAGCACGGGCCTCACTCTGATAACCATATCTAAGTATAACCACCCTCCAACCCTCTGAAGCCCATGAACAGGAATCAAGGTTAAGGTTTCAACACATGTAGCTCCTGGATCCCAGTTCAAACCACTCTACTGATCCCAATGATAGGATCCAGTTGGCACATAGACTCCACTCCTCTTTGGAAGAAACACTTGCAGGGCATAACCTCAGCAGGACCTATCTATCCGTATGGGCCTCACATTCAAGCTTATGACAAAGCTCTATCTTCCTGGTTTTGGGAAGATCACAAGTGGAGCATCTTTTACTTATGTTAACAGAAAACAGCAATGATAACACAACCTCTAGTTTGCCAACATGGCCCATCTTGAAGTCTCTCCTTGGGTACTAGACACTTTTGTATGTGGCTAAAAGAAGCAAGGCAAGTGAATTAAACAATGCCATTGAATGTGAAGGAAAATTTAAACCTGAGGTGCTCCAAGAAAACTGCTTATGCCGCTCATCCAAGGATAACTTAATTTTAGGCACAGGACAATAAGCAGGAACTAGAAGTGGGTTCAAATGGTCCCATCTTTAGGATGCTACTCGGGCATTTCTTCCATTGTGTCAAAGACATTCAGTACCTTGCCTACCCCAGCTCTCTAGAAAGGGGAGACTTGATCTGCTGCCCCAGGCACTAGAACTTTGCCAAAAGACAGAGGCTGATGGAGAGCTCACCAAGAGGAAGAGTGTGGAAGTGGCCAAGGGGATAGGTACATAGGAGGGAGAGATTATTGGAGAGGAAGCCAGTGAGAATGGAGAGAGCAGAGCTTGGAGGAGCTGGTCAGGGAGGAGGCAGTGCAAGAAGGGCAGCGGTCCCCAAGGTCAGGGCTTTAGCATCAGGGTCATGACAGGTGGGTGTGGGGGAAGTCTGCCTGGCCAGCATGGATGTGACTCCCACACTGCTCCTCAGCTGTGCAGCTGCATGCTCCTTTCATCGGCCAACCCCAGGTGAGAGGAAAGATACTGAGCATGCACTGTATTCTCATGCCCAGGAATATGAACCTGGCTTTTCCCAGCAAGCAGTTCTCATCAGCAAATGAGGGGACAGGAAGTGTCAAACAGAAGGACCCCGGGAAGGGGGGACCTTCCCTCAGGAAATCATTTGGAACTCTCTCCACAGTTCCTCAGAAAAACCCTTTTTAGAAAGGTTTAGATTTTCTTTATAATTAGAGCTCCCTGTTCCTCAGGCTTCTAGATGCCTACACTATCTCTAGTCATTAGAATTGGAGATGAGAGAGACAGGCCATGTGATCCAAGAGCCAAAGTCTTTGGACCTAGATTCTGATGATTCTTAAGTGTTTTGTATTCTGTGCTGCTTGGTGGGGCATATAGGAAAAATCAACCCAATTCCCACAGTGGTCCCCATGCCCATGGCGACACGGCAGGACTAAGGGCTGGCAGTATGCATGAGCTCACGTGTCTCTGCTCCTGTGCTTCCAAGGAAGATGTGTTTTAAGCAGGAAAGGGTACACAACAAGAAAGAACAAATGGTCAGGGTGGCATGGGATGCCAGTAGATAGTTCACACTAAGAAAAGATTTGCAGATCTGGCTTAACCTGGATCCAAGGATGGCCACTTCCTTCCCAGATCATCACCAGCAGTTCCCTTCACCTTCCTATCACAGAGTTTCCCCGAGTGGATGCACTCAAATCGAAGTGAAGAAGCCACCACAGCATCAAAGATACCCAGCCAGTCTGACCAGCAGAGACAGGGATGGGCAGCCTTCTTCTGTCTCCTCCTGGCTCTGAGGCTCTCCATGCCTTTGCTTCAAAGTGACTCTGAAACAACCGTGAGACTGAGCGTGGAAACTTCAATGACTTCATTTTGCAAAGGTTCAAAAGGTTCCTTCTTGTAAAGGGCTGATGCAGATACTGGAAATCCGGTTAAAACAACTGGATACCAGATGGCAAAGGAGAGTGGTTTACCGGAAAGCCTTACAGAGTAGGAGCTCATTTACAAGAAGCAATTACACAAACAGCCCTGAGAATCCACCATAAAGAGCGGCCCAGGATAGGAGCGGAGTGTGCACTCCACCTGCCGCTTGTCAGTGCTGTGACTGGTCACCGCCCCTTTCTCTGACCCTTCAAGGGGCAGAGCTAAACTCTACATCAGAGATGTCTTCTCTTTGGGTATGACCCCAGCTGCCTAAGGGATTTCCCCAGGAAGAGAAAGGTGACAGTAGCAGATAACTATCTAGCAGGTTTCACCAAGTGTGAGCCTGGGGAATGTGTGGTTCCCTTAGGCCAAAGGACCAGCACAAACATCTCTTTACATCTGCATCTTTCCCAGCTCCCAAGGTGAGGAGCGACCTCCCTTACTCTGACCTGTAGGCTGACTCAAAGTTATGTCTAGACACATACATACAGAACACAGAACTCCAAAGCAAACTGTGAAGTATCACTGAGAACTATGAGCCTCACTTCTTACTCTACTCTAGACTGTCAGAGCTAACCTGGATTCCTCACTCCTCCACACTAAGTCTTCTGGTGTTGTTTTGCCTGCCAGCACATTTGCATCCTAGAGAAATCGGGATTAGAACTCAGTGCATAAGAGTGATGCCTCACTCACCCTAGAGCTGCACTCACCCAAGAGCTCTCTGGATTTATGAATGAAACACACACACACACATACACACACACACACACACACACACACCAGCTACTTTTGATCTGTCTTGACTAGCTCAGTGGTTATGCGTTTCTAATCCTCTCCACGGCTAACGTACATTCTTCCCTCCAACTTTCCTGAGGAGACCTGCTAAATCAACATTTTACCTCTGCTGGCCCAGATCCAATGGGGGAGTGGTCCCTAGGGCCATTTTCCCAAATTCTTACATGGCCAGTTGCTTTCTTTCCTGCAGCTCTTATGTCTAATCCCTCTGCTTCCAAGTCATGGCAATGATTCTGTCTTCTCTCTCCCTCTCCCTTACCCACAGAAGTCTACAAGTCCCACCTTCATCTTCCTGCCCAGCCATTGGCTGTACGGCAAATCTTTGTTATCAATTGAAACCAGCAGGGGGCAGGACCCTCAGGTCTGGAATCACAGCTTTGGGAGCCAAATTAAGACAAAACATTAGAACCAATTCCCAACAGCTCTGAAGATATACTCACATGGAGCTGAGCAGTCAGAGCCAGATGGCAGATACCTGAAAACAAGCACCTGGCCTCCACATGCCAATGACTGAGGGGTCCATCAACAGAATGGGTGCATATCTATGCTAAATAATATTGCTTACATGCTACAACATGGATGGTCCTAGATCACAATGCCAGGTAAAAGAAACCAGGCACGAACGAACCACATTTCATAGGACTCAACTCACAGTCTCTTTAAGAGACTGGAAGAGGACAGAGCAATAGTTGCTGGGATCTGGGGAAGGGTGTGTGAGAAATGAGGGCTAGTGGATTTGAAGTCGTTTAGGGACTGATGAACCTATTCTAGAATAAGATAACTATATTAGGTATTAATTACTGCATGACTAATTCTAAACTTTCAAAAAACATTTTTGTCTACTTTCATTTTATGTTCATTGGTGTTTTGACTGCATTATGACTGTGTGAGGTGTCAGGTTCCCTGGAACAGCAGGAACAGACAGTTGTGAGCTGCATTGTGGGTGCTGGGAATTGAACTTGGGTCCTCTGGAAGAGCAGCCAGTGCTCTTAACTTTTGAGCCATCTCTCCAGCCCCAATTCTAAGATCATATTTCAATTTGAGTGTGTGTATATATATGTGTGTGTGTGTATGTGCATGTGCGTGTGCGTACATGTGTGTGTGTGCATGTGTGCGTGTGCATGTGTGTGTATGTATATATATATATGTGTGTGTGTGTGTGTGTGTGTGTGTGCGCGCATGCGTGCGTGTGCATGTGTGTGCATATCTGTGTGTAGACCTGGGTATAGATCACGGGATGTTTCCAGGGGTCATCTCTGTCCTTCTACCACCTGCTTTCCTGAGAAGGAACTCAGATTGTCAGCCCTGGCCACATACTTCTTTACCCACAGAGCCATTGCTTTGGTCCAAATAACTAATTCTAATTACATTTAAAAACATAATAAAAGCCACTACAATGTATGCTTTAAAAGGATAAATCATTGGAATGTGAATTGTGTCCAAGTAAATATAAAAGCATGTGACAGTTCTGGTTCGGTCTCTGTGCTTGTTGGGAGACAGAACAGTCAGACGCTGTCCAATGAGCTTTGCAGGTAACCTTTCTGACAGTATCCAATGAGTGCAGCGTCCACTGAGCCAACTAAGTTGACCCCGAGGAAGACGTCTGTGAGGAGCTTCTGATTAGTTAAAATTCCTGCTTTAACCTTGGGGGATCCTTGGGTGAAAGGAGTGTCACAGATCCTATGATTCTATACTGAAGTCACCACAGTTCTCCTGGCTCTAGAGCTTGCTCACACTGGGACCAGAGTTCCGACTTCCCAGAGTGACTTTCATAGCTCCCTCCTGAGCACTCAAGCTTGTGGCCCTGATGCCTTCCAAGAGCTGATCATTGGGTTGTTTTATTTTTTTCACATCTGGGCCTTCTTTCGTGGGCTCTCTCCTCTCATAGGCCCACAGAGAAGTCTACTTCCCTGTTCTTTCAAGCTAGTTGGAACCATGTGGCTGGCTCTGGCCAAACATTTCTAAAACGAGTTTTCTGACCTGCAATTATTTGTTTCAATACTTACAACAGAGATCTTGTCTTACCATTCTGAAGACCTAAGATCAGAGCAACCTGGATGCCTAGGTCAGGACATAAAAGACAATTCCCTGAAGAATTTTCCAATGCCATGGAAGGTTTTGCCTTGGAGATGAATAACCTATGTGTGGTCAAGCCACTGTCGCTGAGTACATACTTGTTACACAGCATAACCAGCCTCACTGACTAATACATCTACTAAGGAAGCAACTTCCAGGCTGCATTTGGGGGCTGTGCAGAGTCTTTTCTAGACAGTTTTGGCAGAAAAGCAAGTCAGACAGGACAGCAATACTCTGTCTAAAGGATAGCCTATTAATGGAGGAGGAGAAGGCCGGAGAATAGATTGATTATACTTCATAGCAAATCTGCTTACATCGTGTAAGCAATCAGTTGCCCATATAAGTGAAACTGCAATTACTGATGTTTTCGTCGTCAGATGCTGAACACTCAATGCATGTTCCTGTTGTAATTAAGAGCTTCTTAGGCTGAATACCACCTTACCTGGAAGGCTTTTTTTTTTTTTTAATCAGCTCTAAGCCTGCATATGTCACTGTAGTGTGTGTGTGTGTGTGTGTGTGTGTGTGTGTGTGTGTGTGTGTGTGTACCCATGTGTCTGCAGGAGTGCTTGCTTGAGCATTCTTCTGTGACAGCTGGGTGTTGACTCAGAATGTCTCTCTTCCATCATTCTCCATGTTAATTTTGAGACAGGGTCTCTCACTAAATGTGACTCTCATCAGTTTGCCCGGACAGACTGGCTGCTGAGTTCTAGGGATCCTATCTCTGTCCCTGTGCTAGGATTTCAGAGACACACCATCCAGCTGGGCATTTATGTGGGCGCTGGGGATCTGACCTCAGGCCCTTCCATGCACTCAAGGGAAGGCAAACTCAGGCCCTCCTGTAGCAAGCTCTTTATCTACCAACCCACCTCTGCAGCCCCCTACCCCCATCAAAGTTTTTGCATCTAAGCTTTGGGCCTTTAGCAATTTGCATTTGAGACATACTACTCAAAAACAGCATCTACTGCTAACAGAAGGCACGACCTTGGATGACCATTTATTTAGGTACCAGTGGGGCCAAGCTGTTCTGTGTCCTTTTAGGCTACTGTCCACATCGATTCCAGTCAACAGCCTGTTTTAAGAAAAACTTAAGCAAGATTTAAAAAAAGAGAAAATTTGCTTTCCCTTGAGTAAACATGATAACCGACAGCTCCAGTGGGTAAATAATGCATTTTCTAAAAGCCTTTACAAATGGGTCCTTATCCAGCAAGCTGCTTTTATAAACTCCTGTTCTTCTTAGACCCATGTCCTTATAAAATGCCATGGGTCGAAAAAGATTCACAATCCTACGGGATTGGAGATTTTCTTTCTTCTGGATTGTTCCCCCATTCTTTCAACAAAGAAATGTATTTTCCTCTCTTCAGTAAGAGGAAAAAATAATCTTTCTTGAAATATGATCCCTTCAGATAAATAATGGCAGTAAAAGTAAGTGGAAAGTGGGGGAGAGCATTGGCCCTTGGTGCGGTACACAGCACTTTTCTAATTGGAAAATGCTAAAAGGGAGTTTTCCTTGGAGGCCTCCCATCTGACTTCAGACCAAACAAAACAGCGGTCTGCCTGTGAGAGCTGAAGTCTTCATTCTTCTTGTTAAAGGGAAATGAGCAGAAGATGGAAAGATGGAGGTCTAAAACTATGTGCGCAGTATCCTGGGAGTGGGTATGTCCTCCACGGGGGTAGAAGGTAGGGACTGCAGAGTGTCAAGCAATAAAGAATGGTAGTGTCACCTACTCGAGCCTATGGGGTGCCAGGCATCCCACTTAGAGGCCCTGGTGAGGTACCCAGCAGCCTCCAGACCCTGTTTTGCTTCTTCTTTCTGCTTGGGTTCAAAACTTCAGCTTTGACTTTTCTATGCTAAAAGGCAGCTTTCTGACCTCTCCAAGCTCTGGAGTTTGCAGTGAGCACCTGCCACAGGATAGTTTGCTGATGAGTTTAAAGCCAGCTCTCTTGGGCCCTGTAGCTCTGGCCCTGCTGGGTCTTAGTGTTCTGTTATGAGCCCCACAAGGGGAAGCAGACACTGCCATCTCTTTAAATGTTTTTCTCTTCCTTAATGAAGAACAGCAACTCTACCAGGTTTACACGGTATTAAGAATCACATACACAACTCTAGGTAGCAACAATTAATGCAGAAAGAGCCCATGAATTTGAAAGAGAACAAGGAGGAGTAAATGGGAGGACTTCGAGGAAGGACAAGTAAGTTTTGAAAGAAACTATATAGTAGTTTAAAAAAAAACTACTAATTTTTTGTTGGTTGTGATGATTTTTGTGTGATTGACTATATATGATTAGCTAGCTCTTTTAAATATTAAAGTATGTGTATATGTATATGTCTGTATGCAAGTTTAGGCATGTGTACAAGCACTCACAGAGGCCAGAAGAGGGTTGACTCCTCCCCTGGAGCTGAAGTTTCAGGCAGTTATGAGCTGCCCAACAAGGGTCCCAGAGAAGAAACTCAAGGCCTCTGTAAATGAGATGCTCTTAACACAAACTGTGAAAGGTCTTACAAATGAAACAAGGCAGTGGTCACTCAGATCCTCACGACTGCCAATAGGCACTTTAAAAAGCACCGTGCATCGAAGCAATGGCTAGCAGGAGTGGAGTGTGATCCCCAACAGGAGAATGGTGGCAGTGTCTAGAATAACGCTTTGTTGCCACAAATAAAGGATAGCATAAGCTCTTGGCTCCTCATGTGTAGAGGTCAGAAATGCAACAAAATGCTCTAAGTGCACAGCGTGAGGAATCCTGAAGGGAGAGGTTACAGTACTAAGGTGAAGATTCCTACACTAGAGGCAACCTACAGTCAGGAAGGTTCTGGAATCAGCCACACTCAGCTAGGAAAGTCAGACACCCTTGACAAAGAACATCTTTGTCCAGTCACCTTGATTTTATGCGAATTATAGAGAGCTGTTTCCATCCTGGGACATTATTATGAAATTCTGACCTACTGTGAGTGGGACAGGACCTTTTCTGCATGTATGGGCATCTTGCCAGCAACCATCTTTAACTCCTCCCTAAAGGGGATCTCAGGACAATTCCCCTTTCCTCCCACAGACTGGACAATGGATAGCTCCTTTCTCACACACCAAAATCCAGACCACAAGTAAGTCATCAGAGTCAGAGAGTTACCTTCACCTAAACAAGCATGCTGCAGACCGTAGGGTGTAGGGAAGAGTTCATGGAGGGAATTCATAGCTGCTAACACCCCGAGCCTTCCCATTCAGTCACAAAACATTACAAGGGCAGAGCAAAGAACTCTGCACAGATTTCCTCACTCCTAGTGAACAGAGCTGTTTCTAAGGAAGAGTATCCAATCCAGTGCTTACCATGCATTTGGGTGGTAGCCTAGAATGCCTCTCAAAAGACCTTAAGCATTTAATAGTGCCTCCATGAAGCCCAAATCAGGAGTCCCAGTTACAAAGATGGAGGGCCCTGTGCTCTCAGGGGTAGACTTAGTGATCAGTAAGAGTTCCATAAAACTATCATCTTCTCCTTTTTAAAAATGTGTGTGTGTGTGTGTGTGTGTGTGTGTGTGTTCGTGTGTGTGTGTATGGGTGTGCACATGTGTGTATGCATGTGTGTGCACATGTATGCATATATGTGTGAGAGTGTGTATGTTTCTTCATATGCGTGTGTGCATGTGTATATGTGTGCATAACTATATGTATGTACATGTGTACATGTGTATATGTGTGCATGAATGTGTGTGTACATGTGTGTTTGTATATGCGCAAGTGTGTATGTGTATGTGCATGTGTTTGTGGTTGTGTGCTTGTGTGCTCATGTGTTGAGAGCCAAGAGAGGGCATCAGACCCTTGGAATTGGAGTTAAGAATGCATTGGCTTTGAGTCACCCAAAGTGGAGATGGGAACGAAACTTGCATCTTAAATAGCATCAAGTCCTCTTGACTGTTGAGCCATCTTTCCAGGCCCCACATCTATCTGCTGAATCTTCTAAGACCCAGGTGTAGTAGATAAATTACCAAATCAAGAAAAAATTCTAGGCACAGTATGAGTAGTAGAAATTTAAGCTATTCTTAACATAAGGCACAAAATGTGTGTGGAAAAGAGGTGTACATTTGGGAAAATTTTAAACTGATGTTTTATTAATTTGGAATTTCCTTGCCTGGTTCCTGGTGGGGTATGATATCAGCCCCACCAACTAAAGCAGAAAAGAATGAGTGGATCTTTTTATAGCAAGCAAAGTTCATAAGAAAACTATGTGACTATCCTCCAGAGATGCTAAAGAGAGAAACCGAACAAAACAAGGCAGGTTGGAAACTCATTAATGTTACCATGGAAAGTTGAGAAGTGAAGACGCGGACACTGACACACATCCACACTCGCATTCCTGCCCCGCAGTGGTACAGCAGCTACTTCATTGTCCTCAGGAAGGAGAAAGAATGGGTGCGTTCGTTTAATGACTCCAGAACTCTCAGAGAGGAGCTAGATAAATGAATATTTCGGCAAAGTATTTTTATCTCTTCCAAGTACAGCCAAGTGACTGGTCAATTATCTTCAATAGATTTGGGTTCTAAAAGCTATGTGTGAGAAAGGACAGCCAATGCAGATGGATCCAGTTTTTGGGCTAGAGTGTTGAGAAAACAGTGGCAGTGATCTTTCAGGCGACTGTGAGTCTTGGTGGCCTGGATGGGTCCCTGTTATACAGACTGTAGCTGCAATGTTCTGATCTCTTAGTTCTGAGTCACACTTGCAGGGCAGTGTTCATAGGAAGGGGGGGTGGGTGGTGAAAACCCCATACTTGCCTCTACAAGGGTGCCTAAGAATCTCCTTATGCTGCAACAGGCCTGTGTTCCAAGCAGTTACAATGTAACCAGCACAGAGAGATGAGCTGGGAGTACATAAAGGGACAGCAGGCTGCACTCTGGATTACTCCTGGGTGTGGCTTGGGGTTCAGAGACGGAGTCAGATACTTGTGAGGCACCAGAAAAGGGCCCTTAGCTGTTGGGGGAAAAGATAAGGTCTTAGTGTGGGTGACCTGGCAGGTATCTGGAATATGAATGCGTGAACTAACTGAGCTTTTGCCATAGATCTGATGGTTCTTGCTTGTGGGTTATGGATATAGCTTGTCCTGCTCTGAATTCATCACCATGCCAGTGAAGACAAAGTGAAACCCACCAGACTCTGCTTGGGACAACCATGAAGGAGTATTCCCATCAGCCATTATAATTTTCCCAAGAGGATCAACATCGTCAAGATGATCCACATGATACCAGAGATTCTCAGGGCTCCCAATACTCCTCCTTTAGGTTGACATTGCACCCTGTGGACATCATCCTAGTTTCTTTTAAGTCTTACTTTGGGTCCTATTATTGAGCAAAAGGAATTTGAGGAAAGGGTATACTTCACCTTACACATTCAGGGAAGTAAGGCTAGACATTCAAGGCAGAAACCTGAAAGCAGAAACTGATACAGAAGCCATGGAGGGACAATGCTTATGAGGTTGCTTTGCCTGCTTTCTTATGTCATCCAGGGCCACCAGCCTAGAGGTGGCACTACCCACAACTGGCTAAGTCCCCCCACATCAACTGTCCATCAAGAAAGTACACCATAGCCTTGCCCATTGGCCAATCTTGGCATTACCTCAATTGAGGCTTCTCCTTCCCAAATGATTCAAACTTGGCCCAAGTTGATGTAAAACTATCCAGCACATCAATAACTTAATGTTGTAGTCAAAACTAGACTTTGACTATAGAGAAGACAGATCTTAGTTCAAATCCTGCCTCACTCAACTGCCAACAGTATGTTCCTAGTACCCAGCCTCCTTGTGGGCAGAAGAGCCTCACCAGCAATGGATATCTATCAAGAATGTAGGGTGTACCAAACTCTATTCCCAACACACACACACAAAACCCAATTGTTCTCATATTACCAACCCCAAGAGAAAGGACTTACTGCCAAGTTTTGTAGGCATGGAAACAAAGGCTTCTAGCAGTCTAACTCTGAGCACACACCCTGCACTCTTCACTGGAAAGCCACTGGGTCTCATCTCAGCCCCTGCTCCTCAAAACTGCTCTGAAGAAGTACCAGTGTGTGCCACAGCATGAAGTCCACGCATACAAACATGACCTTACTTATTCTGCACCTATTGATTGACAGCTTCTTGAGGGTTGGGCATGGTTTTAGGTCCTGGGTATTCAGTGTCTTCCTTGAGCCTGCTATCTAAGAAGAAAGCAGACCACCAGTAAATAGATCTTTCTGATATAAAAGATGTGGACTGCCATGACAAACAGCCAACAGGGAGAAGACAGTGACAGTGTGGGAAACTGAGGACAGTGCTCCTGGTGGAAGAAAGGGTTCTGAGAGGTGTAACCTTTGAACCAAACCCTGACTGACAGCCAGGAAAGCTATTTGAAGACCTCAAGATATTATTACTGCTTTTTATAATAGCAAATTACATGTTAATCTCTTAGCTCAACAACAGAGCACTCCTAACATCAACAGCAGCCAAAGACATACACCCCTACCCTTTCTTATGACAAAAGAAGACAACAGAAGCCTGCAGACAGAAAGAGGACAAGGTGCCCAGACGGGAGGAGGGAGTCCTACTCACACTCACCTTGGAGAGTTGAAGAGATCTACCAGAGGAGTCTGTTTCCATCTGTGTTTTTGATCACAATAACTGGAAAACTTTCCTGAAAACAAAACCATATTTGGCTGTAGCTCTGTTGCTTTGCTACACCTCCCCTTGACTCTTCCCATGGCTAATAGCAAACCACTGCTGGACCTGCTGCCTCTCTTAGCCCATTAAAGAAGTCCTGGACCATTTTAAACACCATCTTCCCATCTAGCCCAGGCTTTATGAAGCTTAGAGCTGGCATTTTCTGAAATGTTTCTCCTGGAAGGAAGCTTAGTAGGTCTTCATTCTCTCCCTTCCTAGAGCTTTGTTTTTATAGTTTGTGGGCACAGGACAGGAACCTGCAGAACAAAGTCATCTGTCCAACCAAGTGACATGTTAGTTAAAAGCAGGTGGCTACCTGGAGACATAACCCTATTGTCCCACATAACAGTTGAGTAGAATTCCTCCGAAATCATGATACACGTGACATCACTTGGAAGTAATTTGCAGATTTGGTAACTTAAGGATGTCAGTGTGACATCATATTGGACTAGGAGAGCTGCTGAGTCCAGTTTACACACATATTTCTTGTATGAGAGGGAGATTAGAGACTTGGAGCCTTAGCCAGGAGAGATGCACAGAGACACAGCAGGGATGAACCTAGTCAGTCTCAAGCTAAAGAAAGCCCAGGATTGCTGCTGGAAACCAGGGGCCAGGAGAAAGGCATGGGGTAGCTGGTCCTGGCTATTTGGGAGGAAACAGCTCAGTTAACACATTAACTTGTGAATTTTAGCCTCAATATTGTCAAGAAGGAAATCTGTTGTTTGAAGACAGTAGGTTGATGGTATCTTAGTATAATAGCCACAAAAATCCAACGTATTTGGTATGAGTCTTCAGCATTGGCGAGAAGGCTAGTTGTTAGTCATTTGGGGGCAGTGAGTTAGCACAGTGGGGAGGAGTGCTTGCCACACAAGATGTGGCTTCAGTTCTAGAGCCCATGTTGGAACAAGAGAGCCGACTCCCAAAGTTGTTGTGTAACCTCCATATATGCTCTGTGGCACATATGACCTGCACACAGGCATACATGCATGCTTGGGCAACATGCACGGATATAAATGCATGTGCACATGTAATACAACAATAATTTTGAAATGAGTTTTTAAAGTGAGATTCACTTGGTTCCTCAGAACAGCTGGGGATGTATCCCAGTGGTTAACTCAGGATGGCAGTTTCATATAGGGGACTTGAGATGACTGATGGCTATTGTCTGGGTCCAGCCCGTGTCACATCTGCTCTCTTCCAGGGATGAACCTTGGTTGTAGTCACAGAAGCATTTTTTTTTACATTTCTTTTTTTTATTAGATATTTTCTTTATTTACATGTCATATGATATCTCCTTTCCCAGTTTCCCCTCTGAAAAAAAGAAAAAATAAAATAAAAAACAAAACAAACAAACAAACAAAAAAGCAAACCCTGTTCCCTCCCCCGTTCTCCTGCTCACCAACCCACCCTCTCCTGCTTATTGGCCCTGGCATTCCCCTACACTGGGGCATAGAACCTCCACAGGGTCAAGGACCTCTCCTCCCATTGATGACCAACTTGGCCATCCTCTGCTACATATGCTGCTGGAGCAATTAGTCCCACCATGTGTACACTTTGGTTGGTGGTTTAGTCCCTGGGAGCTCTGAGGGTACTAGTTAGTTCATATTGTTGTTTGTCCTAAGGGGCTGCAAACCCTTCAGCTCCTTGAGTCCTTTCTCTAGCTCCATCATTCAATGGGTGGCTGTGAGTCTCTACTTCTGTATTAGTCAGGCACTGTCAGAGCCTTTCAGGAGAGATAGCAGGCTCCTGTGAGCCAGCACTTGCCGGCATCCACAATAGTGTCTGGATTAGATGATTGAATATGGGAAGGATTCCCAGGTGGAACAGTCTCTGGACTGTCCTTCCTTCAGTTTCACAGAAGCATATCTATAACCAGATATAGCCAACCAGAGAACTAGCTCATTCCCGCGTCCACATAGACTGTTGAAGATGGAGAGCCAGCAGCTCCAGCTGCCCCCACACAGTGCCTTTCAGAATCCATCGTCAGGCACTGTGTGGTTGTTAGAGTAGCACTACAGGTACGCTCTTTAGTGTTTGTTTGGTTTTCTCAGTCCAGTCATCCTACTGTGCAAGTGTGGTGCTAGGTTGCAGGTAGACCCCACTCCACGCCCACCTCTTAACTGGTCTTGATGTCCTCAAGTCCCATCCTTTTACAGAAGGAAGACTTGCATGAGAAGCCAAGGTCAGAAGCTGGACTCTTCTCATGGAAGCACTTTGGGCTTTCTAGATGTGTGATACTTTAGAGTGTGGCCATCGTTCTGCATATTTTGTGGCCATTTTTAGTCCCCTGGCCCTATTGAAAAGTCCAAAATAACCCTAAGCATTTCCAAATGTTCCATGGGTGCTGTTGATTCAATCCTAGCTGAGATGGATCTTAGAGCTAACATCACTGGTCTAAGATGGGCAGATGGACTCAGAATTGCAATAGAAGTTACTTGCTGAGGGTGGACATAGAATGTGTGAGAATCCACTGGCTGTGAGCCCTTTCCTTCTGCCATACTCTGTTTATAGTCTTTGAAATTAAGATTAGGCAACTCCCACCCAGCTGACATGTTCTACCCTAGTGGCAGCATCCAGCCATTTTAGGAAGGAATTCATCAAATGACTACCGTTCAGTTGCATGAGAGTCAAGTTAAAGATTTGCCTTCTAAACTTAGGATCCTAGTTTATACTTAATTCCTGAACACTGGTATATCGTCTAGTTCCTGGAAGATATCTAAGTATTGTGAACAGTAGAGAAGGTAAGAGGTGAGGCAAACAGAACCCAGAGACAGATTCAAGACCACAGTAAGATCCATGCCCATAGAATGGTTCTTCCATGATCAGCTGTGAGGATTCATAGCAGAAGCTGATCATGTACACATGACCCCAAGGAAGAGGATGGGTAGCCATAGAGACCTGCCTGAGAGTAAAATGGAGATATGAACATCTTAGGGAAGTGACTGTGACTGATAGGACCAAGGCAGTCACAACCGGAACTAGGAAGGGAACAATGATATAAAGGATTAAAAAAAAGGTTAATCATGAAGTGAAAACAACCAAACCAACTGGCTGGAGAGCCTAAAGACAGAGAGAAGTCAGGCTGCCTTATCAAATCAGAATATGTCCTTGAAGTTTGTGTCCCTTCCTGCTCATTTGCCCCTAAGAGCAACATCACATAAGGCATGAGAAAGCATCACCAGCTAAGAGGCTTTCTTGATATCCACACAAAACCTGTGTCCTTGTAGTATCCAATGACAAGTCAAGTGGAGGAAGGAGTCTGTGTGAGGAAGCACAAAGAGTGAGCAGAAGTCAGAGGTCTCTGTAAAATTCCTGAAAAGGTAGGCTTTGTCACAGAGCGCACCACATCCCCACCTCCCCCAACGTGTTCAAAACATAAATGTCAGCCAGGTCCCTACAAGAAAGTAAATCATCAAACCCTTCTGTTTAAAGAAAAGAAAAAAAAAACCAACAACAAACAAAACTGACAGACGAGTCCTGGGAGCAAGAAAAACAATTGTCAGCAGAATCTTGGTTCCGGCCATTTCTGCGTTTTAATGCTTACTGTGCCTTGAAACTGGAACCCAGGGCAGACAGTTCCTGGTTGAGGAACTAAGGGCCTGAGAGGGAAATTCCCTTCAGAGTCCCGCAGAGAGGCGAGGAGCTCTGGCAAAGTGAACCCAGGGCCATTCATTCTGCAAGAGAGCCAGCCTTGTGAAGCTGCTGGGATGTGGGGAAGGCAAGCAGAAGACAGCTCCTGGTCTTTGCAAGCTGCAGCATATGAGGCTGGAATAGAGCAATGATAGCTTTTGCTTTGCCCTGGCAATGTAAAGATTTATGAAGTAACTTTTTAACACTTAGGACTATTGACATTTTACATTGATCACACTGAGACATGAATTTCAGGCTCCTTTTGAAAATTCTGGAGGTTCAATCAGGCCCTCCCTCATGCCAGCAAGCACAGGTATGGCTGGATGAGGAAGATGGTGCTGCTCGGGCACTCCCTGTACTTTCCTATGGTCACAGGCTGCTCTGTTGGGAGTCATAGGCCTGGTCTGGTTCACATCAGGCCTTGGGACCCACAGATTAGTAGGAAGGTGCCCACCACTGTGGAGCTGGAGCAGCATCTTTGGGCATGGGAAATACCACAGAGTGGGCTTCCGGTCCAATTGTGGAATGCCTTGAACAAGAGAGCTCTATCCCTTATATAATGAACCTAGCTCGGAATACTGCTTGGCTTGTTTAGCACATTGGGCATGGTGACTTTCAGAAACTTCTGGAAACAGTATCCCAGGTCTAAAACCCAAGGAACAAGCACTGGCTGTTTAACAAGGCACACGTAATGGACATTGAGTGGGTTTCTCAAAGCAATCCTCTGTGGATGCCTAGAGCCACACACAGGGAAGATGACACACACCAGGACCTAAGGAAGCCCTTCGAGTACAGGGCTGGGATGAGAGCTTGACAGCCACCATGTAGGGGAATGTGGCGCTGCTGAAATGCAGGTGATTTCTAGAACGGTGGGCATGTGTAATTGGTTACACATCTGTAGTCTGGAAAGTTTACCATTAGGGTGTTATCCTTTAAAAAAACAACAGGAAGTGTGTACAGAGTTCTCTTTAATGTAATTGTTATCTAACTTAGTAGTTATATGTACATTATACAGTATAAAATTTATATGTCCTGATCGATGGCTGTTTGACACAATTGTACCACCTCCATACCAACACTTGATGGCACAAACTGGTTCGGTTTAAGACAAACAATGGAGGAATATCAATTAGAGAAAATTGGGTATTCATATAGTAAATTTAATTCAGTTACTGAAACCCTATCCAGGATATCATTTTGGATATTTAAAGCATGTAACAAAAATGGTATGGTGCTGTTTTTACTTTTAAAATTGAGGCAAGGGAAAGACAGTACTGGAGATTATACATCTTGCTAGCTTCCAGTGGCTGCTTCCACAGGCGGCCCTGGTGGAATTTCCCTGCAGTAAAATCAAGTTATTAGTTGGCAACACCGTGGAGGAATCTTACTTCTCCCGGTTTCCTAATCTATGAGCTGTGGCACTCGGTGCTCTGTGAGTGTGGCTCCACTCGGTGCTCTGTGAGTGTGGCTCCAGTGTCCCTTCTCTTGGAAAGGGCCTCTGGTGTCCTTTGTTTGGTGGCCCCTGCTGTCTCTTGGCTGATGCCTGCATCTCCTGAGCTCTGCCTCAGGCTTCACAGTTGCTGCTCCTCTGCATGTCTGGTCATTCTTAAGGTTTATCTCTGGTAACTCTTGCAAGTGACTCTCTTGAATGTCCCTGTGACTGTGTTTGGGAGTCACCTGAACAATCCATGACAATCTTTCCCTGTTCGAATCACTGGCTTACCTCCACCCATGAAAGCCTCTTTTCATTGTGAACTAACATTGATAGGCTCCAGAGATTGGACCCATAATACTTCGGGCCCCAACTCACCAACTTTCTCCTCCCAGACATGAAAAGAGATTCTATATCTTCATGTATGTTTTTGCTCCCTCTTAGAGTATCTGCTAACTTCAGCAAGGGCAATTTACTTCAAGCAGATTAAAATAAACAAGATATGTATGAATTCTTTCTTTGTATATGATCCTGTGAGTACTTCTGTCTAGAAGCCAAAATGAAATCAGAATACCAATACAAGGCATAACTGCCCTTGGGAGTATTAAAATTCTCATTCAGTATTCATGACTCCAAAACACACCAAATATAGAAGCATGCAATATTCTTGATTTTATTCAATAAAACCGAGAATATTGGGTAGAATAGAAAAATAATGAAATCTAGAACAATAAATAACAGATGGTTCTGACTGCCCACTGGCACACACACACACGCACACACGCACACACACACACACACACACACGCATGCACACACGCACACACACATGCACATAACACACACATGCACAGGCACACACACAGACATGCACATATGCATGCACACACATGCACATACATGTACACACATGCACACATGCACAAACATTCACATACACATATACACACACACACTGTATCAGACAAGTACAGAGTAAAGAGAGAAATGGAGAAACAACATGTTCACAAAGCATCTGTTGGGTAGGGGTTGGTACTGTCTTTCGGTCTAGAATATCTTACACACACATGTTTTGAATCTTGGTCATCATGCTACGCCATTGCTTTGAGTGATGTAGAGCCTTTCTCTGGTGAGGTTCGGATGCTGGCAGTTAGGTACTATGGAGGAGGGGCCTGTGGAGCCTAGAATCCAGCACTCATCTTAACTGTGGTCTGCTTTCCACTGTGCCACAGGAGGTGAGAGGAACCCCCCTCCACTCCCTCCACCCCAGGCTGGACCATTCTCTTCCCACACCTTCCCCACCATGATAGACTGAAACATGTTTAAATCCAACCTTCAAACTAAGCCTTTCCACTCTATAGTTTTCTGTCAGGTATTCTGATCACAGAACCCAAAAGTTACTAATACAACATGCAAGCGAGGGCCTGGATTCAGGTTAGTCTTTGATATCGGGGAAAGGTGCATTGCTAAAAATGAAACATGGCATTAAAACAATGCACTAAAATAAACATGCCCTATGCTCAAAGGTGAATGTGAAGTATGCGGTCAGCAACTCATCCATGTTCCATTTCCGAAGAGGAAAGGTTGGAGCTAGGGTAAGAACCTCCCACTAGCCCCTGTACTAGATGCCAGTTTCTGAGGTAGGAGTATAGGAAACACAGGGTTTAATGATTACGGTTCCTTGTTCTCAAGCAGAGCATAAAAAGAAAGATAGGATGCATCAGTATTGTAAAGTACTAAGGCTACAATGTGGAGAGAGGCTCAGCCTGATTACTCTAGCTTAGGAGCTTGGGTAGGCTGCCCTTCTAAAATATAGGGCTGAGGGCAAAGGAGGTTGAATGTAGAATATAAATGCTCTCTTTTGATAAAACTGGGAGATCGGGAATAGCAAAATCATCATAAAGAACCATCATTCATCCACCCCAATGCCAGATGTTGTGATAACATTATTTATGATTAATTTTAAAAAAAAAACAGTATTATCTTTCATCTACCCTTAAGTTAGCTATCAGGGGCGGGGCCATGACTGACAGTGAGTAAACACAGATTATGAGAAGAACAAACACACGGATTTTATTAATTCTCAGGTGTAGGTGCTCATGGGAAGGGAGTCACTCAGAGAAGCAGTTTGATTTCAGGATTCCTATGACCTTTCGGCAGAGGAAACAAAATCTGGATTTCAAAGGGTAGGGCGATACATTATGGATGTGAGATCAGGATATACACGGGGAAAGTAAAGGAAATCCAGGCTATTCTTAGGGCGATCCGCTAACACAAAGCCATCTTGGTATCGATCACGAAGTCCTTGTCTTTGATGCAGTCACCTTCCTTTCTCTTGTATGGATTGAGGAGCAACTCCTTCCTAGTGGACTTGAAGTGTGTGTGCCTTGCCCTCACTCAGACAGTGCTAGGGCACAGAGCATCTCTGTATCTCTCGATGACCAAGTATATTTAGCTCAAAGTGGCTCTTGTGCCGCAGTGGCCTCTTTGGGGTGGCCATTACAGCCATACATGCTATCTCCATAATGATGTGGGATAGGGAGGAGCCAGGCGCAGAGGGAGGAAAGGAAGGACGAAAAGGCAGTATGTCTCAAAATGCTGTTCCCACTTAGGATGGGTCTTCTCACTTCCAAGAACCTAATCCAGAAAACCTTTCATAGGCATGCCCAGAGGGTTGACTCCTGGTCGTTCCTAGCTCCTGTGGAGTTGATAATGGATATTAACAAGGCCAGATGGTATCTGTATGGACAGTGGAGAACACCAACCTGGATCCTATCCACCCTGCTTCTGGGTTCTGTATCTACCACTCGGCTGTCTCCTCTTGGCTCAGCCTCTTCACAGGATGGAACTCATTCTTCCCATTAGCGTTCAATGCAGGATCTTGAGCTCTGTGTTTACATAGTGCCCTCTGGCTACAGATGAGGCGTCTTTGGAAGGTTTTGGTCCTTGGTGGAGCTCTTAGGAGTCACTCTGGAATCAATCACTCTACATGACAGGATCTGCATGTTTCTTCCTTCTTCCTATAGTTACTGCCCAATCATCACTATAAAATACTCAAATCCTAAAATATAACTCATTGAATGTGTCTCTTTTTTAGCTCCAGTTGGAACAAAAGTGCACACATCAGTAGTTAACTGCTGGCACGTGGGGTAATAGTCACTTGTCTATGGGAGCTACAAAATGTTATTTTAATAGAATTCTATATTCACCAAAATAACTTAAATCTGAAACCTGGCACCAAGCATGTAGTTTGACTTATTCAGAAGTCTTCCATGGTCACCTATGTAAATGGTAACTTTTTTTTTAAAATAAAGTGCACAAAGTAATCCATGAGGGAAGACAGGAAGTTAGGGATAATTTTATAAATTCTGTGTGAGATGGACAGCATCTCTAGGCTCACTGTGAATTCTTTAGAAGAGAGATCATTTCAAGTCTGTTTGCCATAGAGTTTAAGCAGCATGGTGAAGCTGATTCCACCCTACAGTTCCTGAGATATGAGCAGAATGAACAACAGTTTTCATCTTACTTAAACCCAGCATCTTAGAGGCATCTGACCCTTCTCTTTAGCTCACTACAGTCTCTCAGCTTTCTCTTTTAGTAGGTACCAGAATCCAAAGCACCTTTGCCCGAGTCAACAAGGCATTCTGTGATAACCCCTGGTGTGGTCCACACTCTACACTTAGGAACGAATAGCACACACTTGGAGATGTGTGAAAAAATAGAACATTGCTTGGCTTGTGTTTCTAGAGACTGGGAAGTCAGAGAACATGGCCCTCGCTTCAAATGAGGATTTTCTTGTTATCCCATATCCAGATAGAGGCCATCAAATGGGAAGATACAGGAGGGATTCTGGGGAGGAAGAAGTCCTATAAGAAAGCCATTTTCCTGGAAACACTAACCCATGCCTGTGACAGTGACATCACTGCCTTTGAGATGGGAAAGCCTCTATTTACCGAGGCTACTCACAAGTACAGAGAGAACAATTTCCCAATATGTGAATGTTTAGGGGACACATCTGAACCTGCCCATGCCACTGAATGGAGCTTTGTTCCTTGCCATGGGGAGGTGACTTGATATGTCCTCTAGAACAGTGATCACAGCAGTCAGCTCGTGTCTCTCATCTGCCCAGAACCTTTAGTGGTTCTCCCTTTTCACAGAAAAGCCAAAGAATATCATATGTCTCTTCTGACCTCCATAACATCCTCTGTCACATATCTTTGCCCTGCTAACTCTACACCAACCACACTGGCTTTAGGATGAGCCTGAACCTCCGGAGAGGTTCACAGCACTGGCATACCTTTTCTGTGTGAGTGGGCATGTCAGACATCCTCTGATGTTTGTCTCAATTTTGTCCTCATGAGGCCTAGCCTAACCAAGTGACCCATGGCCTAACCATCAGTCCCCAGGACCCCAGTCCCTCCCTTGCCAAGGTCTGCTTCCCTGACAGAAGTTAGCAGTACCAAGAGAAGAAATTTGTCAATAGTAAAGTTGCTCTGTTTGTCTCCATGGAAATAGGCTCTGTGAAGGAGGCTTTGGGTTGGATTCTCTGGAGCATCCTAGACACCTAGGATAGGGCTGGGAAAATATTTAAAGAAGATCTCACCATGTGCTGCTTGAATAGACAGTGAAGCCTAATAATGAAGTTTTGATTGACCTAAATTAAAATTTGTTGATTTAGACTTTAAAAAAAATTGTTCTTCTAAAAGTGTCTAGCAACCAACAGGGAATATATTCAGTCAACAATGAAGGATGCCTTTAGATCTCTGTTTGCACTGAGTACATGATGGTACCTCTCAGCTCCCTCTTGAGTTACATTGTTATATGGTAGCCTTCCTACTACCAAAGGAGCATTTTCTAGGACTGAATGATATCTTACCTCTGCCGTATAAACTTTATACAGAAGAATATCTTTTGAAGCATGCATGCTGTTCTACTTTATGGCTCCCTCCCTGACTTTGCCCCTGTTTTGGAAGAAACAGAAGGTGCATTCCAGCCAGGGTGCTGTGAGACTGCCATAAGACGGTCAACGTCTTTCACTGCAGACACAGTACTCACTCCAGGGAGGTCTTCAGAGGGAGACTGGCAGCAGTGAGGTCTGACTCCAGCTCCACCTTCCCTTCCAGGTTGAACTCACCTAGGGAATAAAGGAAGTTCTCAAAAGTGACCCTCTGAGACTGAAGAGCAGTGTGAGAAGGAAGCAGCCATCAGCTAGCGCGGCAAGAGGAAGCAAGGACACGGAAGGAGCCTTGACCCATAAGAAGGAACTCAGAGTGCTGTGTGACATACCCCCTGAGGACACATGTACTTGTTCCATTTATGAAATTGAAGCTCTTCTTTAGGATGAAAGTAACACCTTGTTCCTTCCTCTATCACCATAGTAAAAACTGTCACAAATGGTTTGTGAGAGGAGAGAGTTTATTTTGGGCTTGTAGGTCACAGTCCATCATTGAGTGAGGTTAGAGCAGAGTCTCAGCACAGGAACTGGAGGCAGAAACTGAAGCAAAGACAGGAAAGCACCACCCACAGGTTTGCTCACCTTGCTTTCAAATACAACCCAGGCTCACCAACTCAGGAGTGGGGCTGGCCACAGTAGACTAGGTCCTTCTCTACCAATTAACAATTAAAAAATAACATCCCACAGACAAGCCTGCAGATAACGTGGCAGAGGTGATTTCTCAGTTGGGGTTCACTCTTTCCAAGTGTGTCAAATTGAAAACCAAGATCAGCCATCAGAACCATCAAGGTCCAACTTGGTGAATCAACGAGTCTGTTGAAATTGCTAATAGGCATATGGGAGAGGAGCTGGAGGAACCTGGATGACCAAAATGCAGACATGTCTGTAAAAGTCCAGTTCAGCTCAGCAACAGTTCATGAAAGCTGGGAACTTAGACTTTTCTGTACAGGTGACAGACAGCTCAACAGGTTAGAGAGCCTCCTCCTTCAGTAGTTCTTAAGCTTTATGTAATCTTTGTCAATCTGCTAAGTTTCAGGGACTTCCTAAGACATTGGTTATTTACTGCCAGAGTCTTATCAGCCTCCTTCCAAAACTCCATGGGTCCTATGATATCCTATGACATCTGGGTTCAGAAGAAATGGCCACCTAAGACCTGGACAGCTCTAGCAGTGGAAGGGAGCCACAACTAGCTTCTCTGACACAACAAAATGGGCAAGGTCAGAGTCTTCCTGCAGTGTCCATCTTGTGACCAGTATTTTTTCTGACTATGCTCAAAATCAGAATTGATTTTATTCTACTCTATTCTGTCCTTTTTGCTGCTGGCTAAAACCATTAACTTGATTTCACACCCCATGATCTAAAACTTCTGTGTGCAATGCCTATCTCTGTATTTAGGAAATAAATTATGCTTGCAATTCAAGACTTTGTATAAGGCCCATGAAAATCTGTAAGTTATAGGACATCTGGAATGAAGTAGGGTATCCATATCTGTTGGGAAAAAGAAAAGCTCATTTTGTCTATGTAAAGGTTCTCTTCTGAACCACAGAGATATTGACATGAGCTAGGGTGTCCTAACTATGGCTCATGGGCCTCATTTAGCCCAGGAAAGCTGTGACTATGCCCTAATATAACACCACAGACTTACTTAAAACACAGTGAGATTTCATTTTTGAATTTTTAACTTGAGTGTATGATTCTTGGGTGTGCACTTCCATGTTGTAAATTTTCTATAATAGTGCCTCATGAAACACACACACACACACACACACACTCCTATACTCTGAGAGCTATAGGTTAAATACCCTGTGTAGCCTGAGAATTCTTATTTTAACCTAGTATTACCCAAAGAAATCAAAAGGTTGACCATCCCTGTAGGATTTCAGTATGCCAGGTGTCCAGAAACCTTCCAGGTAACCACCAGTAAACCAAACATCCCTTAATATTTGAGAAATGGAGACAGTGCCAGAAGCATAGGACGTGGGGTGCTGGCCTCTCACACAGAAGGCGCTCCTTACATCTCCAGGTTGTGTCCACAGGGGTGGCTGCAAGACTGTGTATACGTCCTCCAGCCTCCAGGTAAAGACACCAAGAGAGTGGTTGGTGAGTTTTCCTGCCAACCAGAGTGGAGACTATGAGTTAGCAAATGTTCCGACCTGCGTAGGTTATACTTATCTGACAGTTGCATGGGAGGGTGAACTGTCTGAGACCCACTCCTCCCCCAGCTCTGATGACTTGGAAAAGCAGCAGAGTTCACTCATTTCCCCGTTGGCCCGAGTCTGTGCCTGCCACTCACTTCAAGTCAGGACTCATAGTCCTAATGATTTTGAAGGAAGTCTAAATGATTCCTTTATGCCTGGCTGGGATTGGCCAGGGTTCCATTTACAACCCACAAGGTGCACACACATTCCACAGAAAAATAAACACTGGCGTAACCGTGTTGGTGCCATGCCCACTTAAGATGCCCATTTTCTTAAGTACTCATTTTTAGAACAAGTTTGTTATTTCAGCATTTGCTTTAAAAGATGGGCTTTTGTACCTCTGCTGCAATGTCTTCATTGCAGGGGTAAAAATAAAACATCAATTCCTTCAATGAGCTGAGGGTTGATGGATGTTTAAGAAAAAAACTAAAATCGGGGCAAAAAAATGCATTACCCACTGATTTCTTGGTTGTCTGAGTTTCCATACATGTGTGCTTTCCATTCCTCCCACCAAGAACTCCTTTGTTCAGACTGGGCTGAGATCCCATAAACACTCTTTTCAGACTCATGCCCCACTTCAGCCATGATCTCCACTGGGCATGAAATTCAACATCTTCTTCAGGTCCACTGTCCACCCTGCCACAGTAACATCTACCTGTGCACTCAGCTGATTGCTAATTCTGCATGCAAGACTGTGTGTGTGTGTGTGTGTGTTATGCATTTGTGTATGGTGAGTGTGCATATGTATGTATGGTGTATGTATGTGTTAAATGTATGTGTATGAGTGTATTGTGTGTGGTATGTATGGGTGTATGGCATGTGTGTGTGGTAAATGTGTATGAGTATATGTTTGTGTGTGTGAGTGTATGTGCATGTATATATACATATATATACATATATACACACATATATACATATATACATATACACACATATACATATATATACACATATACATATATACATATATATACACATATATATATATACATATATATGGTATGTGCATGTGTGTGTATGTGTGGTAAATGTGTGTATGTGTGTGCACGTGTGTGCTCGTGTGTGTGCATGTGTGTGTGCACGTGTGTGTGTGTGTGCACTGTGTGTGTGTACGTGTGTGGGGGGGGACACATTTATGGGAATATCTTGAGACAGCCAGTTGAGTAAGACACAACCTTTCCCTTGAGGGATTTCCAGTTGAGAAATTACAGTGATAGGGACCCAAATGGCTGTGATGACATGATGTACCATTGTCCAGAGTCACCGAGTGCCTCTTTGCGTGTCACCCAGTGCCACTAGGCCCTCTCACAGGAGTCCACAGCTGTGAGGAGGTGACCTGCCATTGCTCAGAGTCACCGAGTGCCTCTTTGCGTGTCACCCAGTGCCACTAGGCCCTCCTACATTACCTTGCCTTTCATTCATCACTGTTAGACCACTGTGTTATGTGTTCACAGCTTGCTTAAGGACCGCCAAAGACATGGTTGTCAGCTGCAGCTGTTGGGTGTGTGGGTCCTGGTCCTCCTCAGAGCTACATGCTGCCTTTGCACTTGACCACTAAGAAATATTTGCCTATAGGAAATATTTATAGAAAATGATTTATTTCCTCTTTTAAAAGACATAGAGAACCCAGAGAGATGGCTCGGTGGGTAAGAGCATTTGCTTGGCAAATATGAATTCAGATTTCCCAGAACTCATATAAAGGCTGGGTGTGGCTGTGTGGATCAAGAGCTCCCAGGCATGCAGACCTAGACACCTTTATGCCCAATGCTTGGGAGTGAGGCAGAGGCAGGAGTATCACAGGGTCTTGCTGGTTAGACAGCAGAGAGAAATAAAATAAAGTAAGGTAAAATAAGGTAAAATAAAATATTAAAAAGCCTGGGAGACCCAGGTTCAGTGGGAGATCCTTATCTCAGGAGACCTTCAATTTTATCATAGTTTTAGATTTATAAGAAATGACAAGAGCAGCCTAAAGCCCCAGCTGCTCTCATGTCTGTCTCCTGTAAATCTAGGACAGCCCTGCATGTGCACATAAGATGAACAATGTCATCATCAATGGTTGTCATTAACTGGAGTCTCTACTGCATTCACACTTCCTTCCTGTCTACCTCTCCCTATTTATGAGCCCCACCCTCCGCCCAGGAACCCCTTGTGCTTCCTCATGCTTCCTTAGGCTACCATACGCCATGCCAGTGTCTTAGGCTTCCCTGGGATTTGATGTCTTTAACAGTTTTAGGAAATATTGATTGATGTTTTGTAGAACATCTCCCTGTTTTGGTTCATCTAAACAGGTTTGTTTAGAATTAGAGTCCATGGTGGGAGGCATAAGCAGAACATGTATGAAAATGTATGAATACATATGTATTGAAGAAAGCTAAAAATCAATGGGTGCTCCGTGGAAGGCATGTTTATTGATGGGACGTAATTCACAGTAAGTGGACAGTAATTGCCTGGTTTTTTTGTTGTTTTTTTGTTTTGTTTTGTTTTGTTTTTGTTTTGTTTTGTTTTGTTTTTGGTCTCTTATGGAGATAGACAGCAGTTACCCTAAGGACACCAGGCCTTAATTTACTAAATAGGTAGTCATAATGTTAGCCACATATATTACTCAAAACAGGTTAATTGTCTACCCTGACTAACCTGGGACCTCTGGCCACTTTATAGAACCGAACTATTTCTCACCCATGACACAGACAAACTTGGCCTCTGCTTGGGCCTTTCCTTGCTTCGGTGGTGGTGAATGTTGTCTGGGATTTGCTCCCTCACATCTCTAAGTGTTTAGAGCTTTGCTGGTCTCCTCTGGATTCCTTAATGGACAATGGGGACAGGAAAGTGTGTGAATAGCTAGATGAGACATCTCCAGGGGCCAAACACCCCAGTGTTGCCCACAGCTCCTCAGTCAGAACTCACTCACCTGACCCCACCCAGCTGCAAGGAAGGCTAGGAAACATGCCCCGGGTCCTGCCGCAAGAGCCAACAGACCTCTGACCTCTGTGCCCTCTGACTCTCGAGAAACCCATGTCACACCAAATCTGGAGAACAGAAGGGATCTAGTGACTGGGAAGGCAGTTCCTCTCTTTATTCCAGCTTGTCCTCTTCAAATGTTCTCTGAGACAGGGGGATTTTCATTCTAACACCAATGGTTCTTTCAATGCTGGACTGTCTTTCAGGTAACTAAGCAAGAGGCGCTAGAGGCAATCTTCACAGCAGTAGAAATATATCAAACCAGCTGATGGGAAGAGTGAGCTTATTACCCACACGTAAACAAAAGGAGACCAGAAAGGGCCTTAGGAGAGAGAGCCACCCCTAGCCTGGAAGCAGATCCTACGTTAAAGCCGGCATCTACCTGTCTAGAGGGCAGGATGTTGGGCTTTCTTTCCCATGTAGGACTGTTCCCTCTCATCTTTTTTCATGACCTGCCTCCATCTGAGCTCTAGCATGTCTGGATGCTAATTGTCTGGGAGTCTAGACAGTGATGATATTATGACCAAGTTATGCGCAGATAATCACCATGTCACCGTTCCAAAGCTGCCTACACACATTGCTTCACTGGACACACTTGGCATGTGCACCGGCTCTCTTGATATTTACTTTCACCATTTAAATAGAGAATGCTTACTTAATCAAACCATCCAGTGAACCGAGTATTCTTTTATATATATATATATATATAGTTGAAATGAAATATGAGAGTCTTGAAGCTAAGCAAAAGAAAACTGTAATGTGCTTCACCTTCTGGGGCAATGAACCTTGTGTTTTGTTTAATTGCTTCTTCATTCACTAGGTATAGACCTGGAGAAGTGCCCTCAAATGTTGTCCATAAATCATTTCCACCCTGATAGGCTGCCTGTCCCATAGCCACTCTGATAAGGCAGGTCTGGGAATCTCTAGTGGTGCTCCTATGGAATCAAATAGTTGCAGGTTTTGTAATTTAGGGCAGCTACATGACCAGCTTAGTCCAAAGGGCAGGTCCATTGAAAGGGACGGTATTTGGGCTCTTAGGCTTGCTCAAAGCAACTTGTTCAATGTGAAATATTTGTCCTTAAAGCAACACTTTGGAGAAGACTATGGGCAGAGATGTTAGTCTATTACAAACTCACCAGAGGGAATGCAACAGAAACAGTTGGAGAGACGAGGAAGCCATGGTTTGGCATGGGAAGATGCTCAGAGTGAAGAAGAGAGTAGGGCTTACTTTTCTGGCATTGGAAAAAGAAAATGATCAAAGGACTCAGAAGAAGCTTATTTGGCCAAAGGACGTGAATAGACTAGGAGTAATAGACACCCAGGCTCGGCAAGAGATGGCTACTGACACCAATGTGACAGGGAGAAGAACCGAGGGGCCCTGCACACAGTACTTCATCCAGCTTCTACCTTGACTTACCTTTGTAGCCGCAGCCACTGGATTACCTAAGGTGTCCTCTCCAAAGAAATCAATGGGTACAAAGGTGGAATGAAGTTATCTTGCACCTCTAGATCAGCCTGTTTGCTCTCTTATGTAATACAAACCTAGCACACACAGCAGATTAATCTAAAAGTCATCCATGCAGCTTCCAGAATGGAGAGGTCAGTCAGAAGGTGAGGGCTTAGGACCACCATGATACTAGAAGTTTCCATGCACCCACTGCAAAGGGAGAGTGCAGCTCACCCAAAACAAGTTTGCTTTGATTCACGATGTTGTGTAAAGTCGGATCTTTCCAAAGAGGTAGGTTGAATTGTAGCCATCCTCAAAATAAATGTCTCTCCACGGCCTTCGAACATGGCCATATGGAGAGAGTGGAACATTTCAGATGTAAAAAAGAATGTCAAGGCAAGTCCTTCCCAGACTTAGATGGGGCCTCCAAAGCCTGTGATAGGTACAAGAAAGGGGCAAAGGCTGTGAGACCCAGGGTCATGGTCAAAACAAAGCATTCCAGTGCTGAGGGATAGCAGGGGTTCCCAGTAGCCACCAGAGCCTCGAAGATCAGGGGCAAAACTTACATTAGGGGCTTCAAAAGAAACTGAGGGCTCCTGAGTTCAGATGTCTGGCTTCCAAAAGCTGTACAAGAGCTGTCTGAGGGACCCACGCAAACACCACTGAATCAAGGTCATCTTGAAGAGTGGCAGCGCACCCTCAGTACATCTCAGCTGTAGCAAAATGTATAGAACAGTTATCACCTGAAACATGGTCAGTTCTTTAAAATATTGCTTATGTGTATGTAAGTGTGCATGCACAAGTGTATAGGTGTCTGCGGAGACCAGAAGAGGCCATCAGATTCCCTGGGTGCTGGAAATCAAACTGAGTTAAAAGCAGTAAGTGTCGTTTGCTGCTGAGCCAGCTCTCCAGTCCTGAAGCATTGTAAGCATGGGATTCATGCATCAGAGGCCCTCACAGGCTTGAACAACTGTCACCACCATCCGTCTCCAAGTTCATCACCTTCCCAAACTCTCCCAGCAACCCTTCTACTGCCTGTGTGAGTTTGGGGGATCTTGTACTCCACACCAATGACACCATGACATCTTTGAGCCTGGCTTTTCTCACCTCATAGAATATCTTTGAGGATCGTTGTTTTAGTTAGGGTTTGTATTGCTGGGATAAACTACCAGGACCCAAAGCAATTTGGAGAGGAAAGGGTTTCTTTTGCTTATATTGTCACACTGCAGTTCATCATCGAAGGAAATCAGAGCAGAAACTCAAAGCAGGAACCTGCTAGTAGGAACTGATGCAGAGGCCATGGAGGAGTCTTGCTTGTTGGCTTACCTGCTCCTGACTTGCTCTGTCTGCTTTATTATTTATTTATTCCAGGACCACCTTAACCAACTCAGAGGTTGCACCACCCACCATGGGCTAGCCCCTCCCATGTCAATCACAATTAAGAACAAGTCCCGCAGGCTTGCTACAGGGCAATCTTACTGAGACATTTCTTCAATTGTTCCCATTCTCAGGTATGTCTAGGTTTGTATAAGTTGTATGCCACAGTGTGTCAGCTTCACTCCTTTTGTGGAATCCTACCCCACTCTAGGAATCAGCTACATTTTGTTTGCCTGCCTACTGTGGACACCATGCTGCTGGTGCTCTTTTACTACTGTAAATGGTATGTCTGCGGGCATGGAATCCCAAATCCTGCCTCTGCCTTGTCGCATCCCTGGATGTCTTTTCTCTCTTCCTTCTAGATGGACCAGACCTGAGTCAGGTTCACTCTTGTACAACAACCACCAGTTCTAGGCTTGTCATCCTCAGATGCCCTTCTTGTGGGAGGAGACTGAGGGGCTTCTGGGTACATTTAATCAGGACTTACAAGCAGAATCCAGTTCTGGAAGAGCCGACACCAGGATGGTGCTAGTGGACCTGGTGGACATTTCTTTACAAATAAGCATATGTGTAAGGTGTGGTAGTTTATATTCACTATGAACTTATGAGGATCTAGAATCACCTTTGTCACATCTGAGAAAGAATTTCTAGAGTCAATTAACTGAAGCAGGAAGACTCTTCCTAAATGTAGGTGGAATCATTCCATGAGCTTGAGTCCTACACTGAATAAAAAGGAGACCATGAGAAAAACATGAGGATTCATCTCTCTGTCCTTCCTGGCTGTGGGTGGCATGCCACTCAACACC
>JADRCD010236677.1:0-16063 GCA_019843815.1 Montemys delectorum
GGCTTTTTAAGTGGATGCTAAGAAAGTACTCATGTTTGTGCACAGCCCTTTACTGCTACACAGGGAGACCCTGTTTCTAGCAAACAAACACAAACTATGCCAAGTCCTATGGTCCCCCTCCCCTTCTTGTATGTAATGAGGAGACAGAGACACCAACAAGGATAACAGCACAGAGCATGACCATTGTTAGAGCAGGAGACTTTGTACCGGAACCATGAGAAGAAGTAATTAGTTCTGCCTGGAGAGGGCAGGGAGGGCTTCCCCAGGAGGGAGCTCTGGAGCTGGCCCATTAAGTGGATCACCTGGTGGAAATCGGGAGTGGAGGCAGCCCAGGCAGGGCAGCAAGATTTGAGGAAGAGCCACTCAACCTTCTGTCAGCCTGCAGCCTGGCAGGGAGACAGCGATGGCCACCTGGAAGGTGGCTTAGGGCTTTGAGTACCAGTCTCTGGGTTAGGCTGGATCACTGGGCTAGTTGTGATGTATGCTCCATTTACAGTGGGTGTTTGTTTGCAAGGGTGGCTCTGCTCAGGCCACATGGCTCTGGTGAGACAGAAGCCATAATGGAGGAAGAAGGAAGACAGCAAAGGACAGCAGGAAGAAGGCTGCAGCTGAGACCCAGCCCTGCTCCTGCAGGCACACTGCAGCAGAAGCCCCACTGCGGTAGTTAGCCATCTCCAGTAGCACTGCATCCCGCTGCAGTTGCTGGCACTGCCATCCAGACAGTCAGTCCCCACAGCAGGTTCTCTCTTGCACACAGGCTAAGACTCTGGGGTGAGGTTAGGGGTGGGGGTCTCAAGACATTCCCTGCTGTTCTGAGGCGTTCCAGGAGCCCCAGGCAGGGCTTCTTTGGGGCTGACAGGAGGCAACCCCTCAATCTCTTTTGCAGGAGTGAAAAGACAGTCCCCACCTGTTAAGTTGACTCTCCTTTTCAGAAAGAGCCGAGCTGTGCTGATGAAGAGTGATAAGTGTCTTTCACGGGGGAGGAAAGGATTTTAATAACGTCTGCTGATGACTCTTGCCCTGCTCCTCTGAGATACAGAGACCCATTCTTCTTCCTGTTAATAACCCAGTGCAACTGTACTGCAGAGGGAGCCGGCTTGGGCTCTGTCTCAGCCCAGTGGCACCACCACACCCCTTCCAGCCAATATCTTTTCTTCCTTCCTCAGTATCCTTCTTGCCCCTGCCACCAGATCGCTCGCCTGCTCTCCCCTTCTTCTTTCCCTTTACTCCTGCTTTCTCTGAGAGGCCCACAGGCCTGGGACAGACCTTCTCATCAGGAAACAGGAGAAGGTAAGCTCCCTGTCATCACTCAGTGACAACAGAAGCAGACCTCATCCAGAAGCTTTGTGTCAGTGGACTTCAGCCTGCATTTGAATCACCTTTAATGCTTACTAATGGCAGACTTCTAGATGCTGTCCTGAGCTTCTGCTGTCTAGCTCAGCAGAGTCCGGAGAATCACAATCCCCACTGGCTCCTTGGAACGCAGGCAGGAGGCTATACACCTATCTGAAAGCCTCAGAGACGAGGAAGGACAAGCTGCAGACTCAGACATCTTCTCTTCTCTTCTCTTCTCTTCTCTTCTCTTCTCTTCTCTTCTCCTTCCCCTCCCCTCCCCTCCTCCTCCCCTCCCCCTCCCCCTCCTCTCTTCTCTTCTCTTTTTCCATCTCCCTCCCTGTCTCCCTCCTTCCCCACCTACCCCCATTCTGATTCCATCTAATATCCTTTTCCAAACTCCCACACAGTTGGTGCAACTCATGTTGGTGCACTGAGAACTTGAACTGTTTGGTGTGCTGAAACTGATTTTGTGGAGAGAGTAGCTAATATGTACTTCGGATGTGTATGTTAGGAACCCAAGCAAACACTCTCCACACCTCACGGGTCATCTCAATGATGTTGAGGATCTCTTTGCCTTCTCTTTACTGCCCTTGCATGATGCAACTGGGACTCTAGGCTGGCCAAGTCAGCCAAGACGGACATGCAAGCTGCTAGAGTGCCGGACACAGCCCTAACCCTCCACACTACGCGTGGCACAAGTGCACTGGAGTTGGTTACAGGAGAGGAGACACTGAGTGGAGCCACGGTGATGCTTTCTTTTTCTCAGGCAGAATAGTCTTCAAGGGAAAATGGCTATTTTCACAATTGCCACTTATCCAGTGGCCTTCCCGTGTTTAGCCTTCTGTCTTTCCTCCTGATAGACCTGCCTTCTCTCCACCTTCTCACAAGCTGGGCAGTTTGCCTACAGAGAGGTCTTAGAGATTCAGATGTCTCTTCCCTACAGCCTCGACACCAAAACCAGGAGGCTGGGCCATTGGAGTCAGCTTTATTCTTTACTGTTTTCTGACATTCACACTAGCCACCGCCATTTCTCCATTCCTTCTAAGCTTCCTTCTATCGGGACAAGACTCTGGTCACTTGAGCCTCACAATTGGGAGACCTCTACCATTTGTTACACTTGATGTCACCCTGCGTGTCCCCCTCAATGCTGCACACCGATGCCTCCCTCACCATGGAAAATCTTTGTCACGAGAGCCAGCCCCAGCTTCTTCAGTGTGGATTCTCCTTCAGCCACTAGGATGTTGCCTGTGCAGGGTCCCCATCAGACAAGCTCCCCTTGCTCATTCTCTCTAATCCCAACTTCTTGTTCCTTTAACAGCTGAGTTCAAAACCTTTACCTTCACATGCTCCGGAGGCTGAGCCTCCCTCCTATTATTCCTCTGCGTTCCATGTCTGTGGATCACACACTCTCACACATATGTACTTGTCTGAGAATTATTCAAAGGCTGTTTTTGGTCCATGTGTTTTTCTCTTCCCAGGCAGATGGTGTAGGCTTTTAAGAACAATCATCAGACTCGTTTGCTCTTTAGCACCTACGGCCCAGAACACAGAGAATGGCCTTTAGTGACTTTGTATTGAATGGTAACAATTCCTAAATGGCCATCCCTTTAATTACTACAAATGACTCTGAAGTCCCAAAGCCAATGGAGTGTGTGCTCTGTGGATGGAGATGATCAGATGACTTAGTGGGGACATCAATTGCAGAACTAAATGGTAGACACCTGCTTTGTAATTTCATAATATCTACTGACCCATCATGGAAGTCCATGCCAAAGGAAGCCACTCCATCTCTGTCTTGAGATGTCAGGCTGTGAGACCCTCCCAGCTTTGCCACATCTTATACCCTGTGCTAAGCTATCCACTCTTTCTCCTGGCCAATGACCAAGGGCAACACGCCCCTCTGGGCCTCACTTTACATACATGTTGAACAGAAACCATGGTTACAGTAGATGACTCACAGAGTTTTTGTAAGGATTAAACGACAATCCAGAAAAGCTCTTGGCCTACAGCTTGGCTCATAGAAACTAATCAATATGTGATGGTGATTATTAAGTCACTTGGCCCAAGTTGGGAGGGTGGAGTGAAGGCCCATCTCCTTGTGTTCTAGCTCAAGAGAGAAGCTGGAGAGCACATAAAGCCATTAGATCTCTGAATAGGTCATCTGGGGCCCTGGAGCTAGGACCTTGCCCAGCCATCTTACAGTGTCCCATTAATGACAGCTGCTGGCAGTTGGGGTGACCCTGTTGTATAGTCCCATCGATTTTCCCATTATCTTTAATGCTGTGTATTAAAGGCTTTGCAGAGTCCTTCTGTTACCTTCTTTCTTTATTATCTCCAGGGCCTGCCCAACTCCTTGGGAGGATTGAATTGCCTGGATGCAGTAAACCTCTCCAGGGGGTGAGAAACCTCTTCTCCAAACAGACCCTGGAGGCCAGAAGCCATGATGTCCCTCTGAACTGGCTGCTCCGGTCATGCACACAATGGCAGCACCCTACGGAACTGGAAACTGGTAAGCTCCCAGCCCACTGTTAGTTGCACAGCAGATGCCACTGCACTGGGGGCCTTGCCCCTCTGTTACTTGGCTCACTTAGGCTTTGTCTGATCCTGCTTAAGGGTTGTCTTTGTGCCAGCTTCTCCTCCTGCATTGTATATCTTGCCCTCTGCTGGCCCCATTATATCTGGGCTCTTTTTATTCAGTAATTCCATATGTTACCTTGGATCCTAACCCACATGCAGCTGGACAGTAGACCTGTTTGGAATTTCAGTGAGCCTCGCTCTTCTTCTTTGTGAAATGGGAATATGAGTTCTCCCATTAAGATGGGGAAGAAATGGAGTCCATATGGCTCTCTAAGCAAAAGAGGCCAAGGGAACTGCTGTTATCTTTAAAGTATGACCAAAGATAATGAGGTTGATATTTCATACTACAACTCATTTATGCAAATTAATTCTCTCCTATTCACCTTGAAAAGCAAAGCACAGACTCAAAGATGTTCCGGCCACCCACCCTCTGCTGGCATCCTCATCAGTAAATCCTCACTGTCTGAGATGGGGTGGGCTGGAGTCTAGGAAACAGCCACTCAGAGCCAAGTCCCTTGAACCACTGGGGATCAAACAGAATAATCTTCCCCCTCCCGGAGACAATAAAGTAGGGAGCTGACTTTGTTGTTAAATTGGTGCTACAGGTTATCTCACTAAGTTTCCAAAAGTACTTTTCAGTAAGTGTCGCTTCTCCAGACCACGGCTTTAAAGGGAAATGCCCTTCCAGGAATGAGCTTTGATCTGATTAGATATTAAGCAGGGCTTTATTGGTGGCAGGTGAAAGAGACTCGCTCAAACTGACTTAAGTGGAAAAATGATTTATCAGCTCAGGGACAGAAACACTTTCCGTTAGATCTTACTTCAGACACAGCTGGATCTAGGGACAGAGATGGCATGATCGGGCAATTGGAGCCCTAGCTTGTCCTCTCAGATTGTGTGTGCATTTGAGTGTGTGTGTGTGTGTGTGTGTGTGTGTGTGTACACAAGGTCAACCTTTGCTGTTGTTCCTTAGGAGCCACTGTTCTAAGCTATCACCTCCCGTTGGTCTGCAGCTCTCCATGTAGGCTCCTCAGGGTCAGCCAGTGATCCCCGGGGAACACCTATCTTCACTTTTCAGATGCTGGGGTTCTAAGCACATTCCATTAGACCCAGGGTCTAGCACTTTATGTATGGTCCTGGGGGCTGAACTTAAGTCCTCCTGCTTTGTATGGCAAGTGCCTTACCAACTAAGCCATCTTTCAGATCTTTCAGGTCATATGGTTTGTATATGTTTGGCCCAGGGAGTGACACTATTAGAACATGTGGCCCTGTTGGAGTAGGTGTGGCCTTATTGGAGTAGGTGTGTCACTGTGGGTGTGAGCTTTAAGTCTCTCCTCTTAGCTGCCTGGAAGCCAGGATTCTGCTAGCAGCCTTCAGGTGAAGATGAAGATGTAGAACTCTCAGCTCCTTCTGCACCATGCCTGCCTGGATGCTGCCATGCTTCCACCTTGATGGTACTGGACTGAACCTCTGAAGCTGTAAGCCAGTCCCAATTAAATATTGTCCTTATAAGAGTTGCCTTGGTCATGGTGTCTGTTCATAGCAGTAAAAACCTTACTAACACCTTTGCTTTTTGTTTTTTGTTTTTTTTGTTTTTCCATTAGGCAGACCTAACTATGGTGACCAATAGCAGCGCAATCTTAAAATGCAATGAGGTAGAGTTTCACTTTATCACGAGTTTCAACAAAAGCCTCAGATCAGAGCATCAGTGGTCTGTCTGGTGTCATGACTCCCTGTGAATGATCATGGTCAAGGGTATGGAATTTGTTGGCTTATATTTGTATTCTTAGAACTAGACTGACCCCGCATGAATGTAAAAATGATAGAATCATAGATTTCCTCCCTCCCTTCTCCCTTTCCTCCTTTCTTCCCTCCCTGCCTTCATTCCTCTTTCCCTTCCTTCATTTTATTTTTTTGTGAGATGTCTTGTTATATAGCTCAGTCTAGCCCTGAACTCACAATACCTGTGCTCCAGCCTTCCTAGTGGTGAAATTATAGGCAAGTCCTACCACACTTGGCTTACTTTAATTCTTTTTTTTTAAAGTATTTATTTATTTATTATTTATACATTTGGTGTATCCATGTTTTCCTGCTTGTATGTGTATATCTGCAGCAGTCCATGGCTGGTGCCTTCAGAGGCCAGAAGAGGGCATTAGATTCCTGGGACTGGAGTTACAGATGGTTGTGAGTCCCCATGAAGGTACTAGGAACTGATGGGGATCAGCTGTAAGAGCAACAAGTGCTCTTAACCACTTAACTATCTCTCTAACCCTTATTTAACTCTTCATAATACTTACACACACACACACACACACACACATCCTTAAAAGCAAGTTATAGGTTGAGAAAAGGCTTTGACAGGGTGCTGGGGATCAAACCCTGTTCATGTTAAAATCATTCTATTACTGAGCCTCACCCTCAGCTCTTTGTCTTTTGGGACCATGTCTTGCTGTGTAGCTCAGGCTGGCCTGAAACTCTTGATCTTTTTGCCCTACCTCCTGAGTTCAGGGATTACAGTGTATGCTGCCATACCCAACTGAGAAAGGAGAGACATTCCCATTTCACTTTGGCTTGCACTCTGCCCTGAAGTGTAGTTTATCTGGAGAGGTTGGAGGAGTTCTGGTCAATCAGCATGGGTGCATTCTCCTATGTTCTCCCTTTTACACAATATCTGACCGGCATGTCAGGCAAGACTGTTGTGTGTATAGAGAGTTACAAGCCAGTTTTGGAAGCAGAACTCTTTTCAAAGAGCATCCTAGTCTCTGCCTGCCAATCAGATAAAAGCAGCTCTGCACAGGCTGACCTGGGACAGGTAGGAGAACCAAGCCCCAGTCCTGAGCACCCTCTTCCTCTTTCTCCCTTCCCCTCAGGGTCTATTGCATGACTGAAGACTCTGGGGTCAGGCAAGCCTACATTGAAAACCAGCAGGATATATCAAGCTAACTGTCTCTCTCCACTCAGTGCTGTCTGTCTGGGGCTTCAGTGCCACAGTGATAAGGGACACAGAATGAACACTTAATGAACACATAATGTCACATCCTGCCCCCTCATTGTTTCCTTTAACTCCCATGACAGCCCATGAGATGACAATTATTATCATTTTTACAGGAATGGGAATGGTGCGTAGCTGGCAGGACACAGAACTGGCATCAGACGACCACATGCTTGGAGGTTTGAGAGGCGCCCACAATGAGGCAGGTGCTGTCCCAGCTACCGTGCTTAGGACCTCATTCTGATGTGGCAGAACCCCAGGAAGGAAAGAATCCAGATGCCTACAAGCACATTCTGTGTGAATCTATATACATTTCAGTATCTATCAACCTACTGTAAATATGAAGAGATAAGAGTCAGAAACAACAGCTACCCTTCGGGCGAAGATGCATGGAACTTTCTCCTGAGAAAGATTCATGTGCTGGCAGTGTTTTGTGTTGGTCTGGGTGAAGATTACACCAGTGCACAAGTATTTAGGAAGCCACCGGGCTGTACCTTTAATGCTCACATGATTTGTTAAATTTGTTTGTTGTAATTTCAAATTCTACTTTTTTTTTTCCCAATTAAAATTTGTTTTTTCGGGCCTAGTGATGGCTCAGCAAGTAAAGGTGCTTGGTGCCAAGTCTGACAATGGAGTTTAATCCTCAGGCCATGTGTGGTAGAAGGTGAGAGCAGATTCCTACACACGAGTTGTGGCATGTGCTCCCCCAACACACACACACACACACACACACACACACACACACACACCAAATTTAAGTGGTTATCGGGAAAAGCTTTCACTCTGTACCCCAAAATATCCTGGAACTCACTAGGTAGCCCAGGCTGGCCTCAAATTTGTATCCATCTTCCTACCTCTCAGCCCTTCCAATGTTAGAATTATAGCATGAACCACACCATGACTGACTAGTCACAACTGTCTTTTAAAGTCAAATGTGAGGACATTGTACCAGCAAATTAGCCAGTCTAAGATCATTCTGTGAGAACTGGAATCTTCCAAGGACAGTGTGACATGGTCCTCCTGGTACCTCAGCCCAGTGGTGTCTTCAGTGAATCAGGGTGGGACGAGCCTGGGGTGACTTCAGATACCCAGAGCCGGGTTTTCAGCTGCCTTGCTCTGCCAGCATCTCCATGCCTCCATCCTCAGCTCTACACCTCGGGCTTGCCTTCCCTCTCCTCAATGCTTGTGCGGTGGGTGGGTGGATGCTACAGAGGTACTTCCTAGGGACGGGCCCAGGACACTGACCTAGGCCTGAGCTCATAACTAGGACTGCAGCCAGAGACAGTGCAGGAGAAGGAAGCAGGGCCTTCCCAAAGCAATCCGAGACACTCTGTCTCCTGCCAGAAAGCCTGCCCCCTGTGCTCAGTGTCTCATGGGACAGTCTTCAGGCTCCCCAGCGAGCCCCTCCAGGGACCACGGCTGTCTATTTAAACATTACCTAGGTCCCTTGCCTTTTCGTTCCTCTATAAACACAGCTTCTATTTTTAGGCTCCTTTGTAAGAGAGACCCTGGGATTCAGGCCAGGGAGCTTGGGAGCAAGGAAACCACAGTCCCGGGGGCCAGATCACAGCATAATGGAGCAAGTAAGATGGCGGCAGCCTTGCCATCAGCCAGCCAGGATCAATGTGGCCAGAGGGAGCCCCACTTCCATGGGTATGCAGGCACTGTTGATCTCCCCTTCGGCCCCCCAATGCGCTTAACCTGCAAGAATCAACCACACTCAAATCAAGCTAGAGCTGGCCACAGCTCTTCCCTTCAAACTCTGTGGCATCTCTCTTTTTACCGGGAGCTGAGGGCTACTTATGTATGAGGGAGGGAACCAGTGCTCAGATAGAGCTGGCCTTTGCACCGAGGCAAGGAGGCTCAGGGGGAACTGACGGATTTACTGCCTGCACATGAGGTGGGAACCCAGATCTCTAAGAGGCACCCTTTTCTCCCGTTGGGACCAAGCAAGGATATTGAGATTTCATGTGAGACCACAGCAAATAATGAAACATTTTAAACAGTAACAAAAATGACCCGGCCATGTGTATTTTTTTGTTCTTCTGCTTGTTTGTTTTTTAATGTTCCTTGGCAGATGGTTCAGTGGATCAAAGTGCTTGCTGTACACACAAGCCTGGAACCTGACTTTGATCCCTGTAACTCATGGTGGAAGGAAAGAATTGACTACTGGAAGTTATCCCGTGACCTCTTCATATGCCTCCATAGCACACATGCCCACACTCGCATGCATGCAGTGATAAATAAATATTTAATATTACTTCATATAGGATGAGCTAAAGAAGAGGCTGGAGACGGCAAATGTGAGAGGAAGGAATCTAACAAGCATGTGTGCCTAGCGCTGGGCTGGGCCCTAGACACCCCAAGCATTGACATCCTCAGGAAATAGCTAATGGGGTGAGTGACAGAAAGGATGCTTATCAGGGAAGTCTTGTCTGGCAGGAGCTTCAGGAAAACCCACCTACAGTTTTAAAGATCATTCTCGAAAAGAATGGATGGGCGCTGGGATGGAAGAGGAAGCAGGGCGGCCGTGTAGAAGGCCTTTACCACATCGTGGGAAAGCTGCTGAGAGCAGTGCTGGGCTGCAGCATGGGGTGGAGACTGGAGGAGCTGGTCACAGGTTAGGGGCACGGGGGGAGAAGTCAGTAGATTCCAGAGCTTGGTAGCAGTCATAATAGGAAAGTGAAGGCCCCTTCCTATTCGGTCTCTCCTGAACACCCAGTCATATGATCTCAGCTTTGTCATTCCTTTACCAGGATCATACACACCTTGAATCTAAAGTCCAGGTCTGTGCCGCTCTGGACAAGCTCTTCCAGGTACAATATGCTCCGTGAACAACTGCCAGGGGAACAAATGTGAACTCTCAAGAAAACATTTGAAACAATCCCAGTCCTGTCCACACTGATTTCCCTCCTTTCTCGGCACCCCCCCCCCCACACCTCTTCCTTGCACCCCATCAGTGACAGACAGGCCCTAGGGCCCAGGGTTAGAAGTAGCCAGTGGGCACAGTGCCACCTGGAATACTTAAAACATGAATTGCGAGTCAAGTGGCCCCTCTCACAGTTAATCGATGGCGGCATATCCTGATCGCTTTCATTATTATTATTTTCTTATGCATGTGTGATCGGGAGATTTATTGTTGAGGCTACAGAGGCAAAATCAATTATTCATGTTATAAATTAGAAAATGATTTATGTCTACAGGAGACGGGGCCTCAGCGAGCCGAGCCCATTACAGATAAGCTTTGCTGAAACGGCCAAGATTTATCTGTAAACTTCACAAATTGCAGCTCCACAATCCAGTCCTGTTCTCAACCCCTCCCCCCAGGGCACCCATCCCTCTTCCAGAGTCGTTCTGTCTTTTCCTGTCATGGACTGTCCCCTTGACTCCTGGTTCCTCTCCCTAGTTCCTCTAACTTCTCTTTCTTCCTCTGTCCTGTTTTTCTCATTTGACAAATGTCCCCCACTGCGTGCTCATATCTCTTCTAGGGGTCAGACACACTTGAAGCTTCTATACAAACTTTCCAGTTGTTGCTATGGAGGGGACAGGGAAGTGAAAGACCGAGAAGGAATTCCGTAGGGTTTGGTTCATTCACAAACTTTTTGAGGATGAAGGGCTGAATCATACTGCTGAGAACGGCTGAAGGCAATAATTACCCATCATCCCCTGCTGCCTAGCCCCTGCTCTGCTCAAAGAGAAGCAAGGTGACTATGTGACCCAGCTGGTGGACTTTACGTCAACAGGTAAAAGTTGATCCTTACTGTACTGCCTGGACCAGTCACTGATACTTGTTAGACCTCTGTTTCTCTGCTCCAAAATGGGGTCCCAGCATGAATACCACCTCATTGCACACTGAAGACTCAAGACAGCAATAAGGACATCGACCTCAAAGCAGTGCCAGACACACAGGTAGAGGAGAGACCATGGAGAGAGCACGGCTCTCCTTGTCTGTCACTCTTGAGCCCCATAACAAAGCACAGTTGTCCCGGATTAATAGGAGAATGTGGGAGCTTGGCTCCTGGAGAAAGGTAGAGGTGTGTCCCAAAGACAGCATGCCGTGTGAAGTGTCATAGGTAAGGAAAAAGGGCGCTTCTCCCACAAGAGGAAAACTAGCGCCATCGGTTTGCTTCCTAAGCACCCATGGGTTAGCTTGTTCCCTACTGCTGCCCCACCCCACCCCCACCCCAGTCAACTAGGGATTGTAATAGTCCCCTTGCTCACCCCACAGGTTGCTGTATCGAGTGAAAGGAGGAAGGTCTTAATGATCGTGACAACGCTGTACAATTTTTACTGCATTGTGTTGTAGGAATAATTGCATGGAGCGAGAGAGAGAGAAGGAGAGAAGGAGCAGGAGAGGAGGGAGGGAGAGAGAGGAGGACGGAGAGAGATGGGCGGGGTGGGAGGGAATATGAGCAGGCACTTCTGGAGGCTTTTGGAGGACAACCACAACAAGATTCCACTTAAGAAGAATTAGTCTCTTAAATGATCCAGTAAATGCTCTTAGGATGCCTTGGAATAGCCCCAAAGCCCTCTGGGAATTCTTCACACTTCCCAAGGACTGTGGCAGCCCTGCCAGGCCACTGACACCTGAGTCCTGGCCCCACAACCTCACGGATCTGAAGCTATTACAAGGGCTCAGGGAGCTCTCATATACAGTTCAGTGCCAGGCAGGAAGTATTGACCACACAGAGGCTGCCCTTTGCTATATACCCATACCTGCGGTACCAGGCCCACTATACCAGGAAAGCAACTCAAGCAGAGTGCATGGTCTAGTGGAGGGGACAGATACAAAGTATACACAGCAGTCTCTAAATTGAAAATACTGAAATAAAAAAAACCTCAGTGCAGGACACTTAGGGGCCATACCACAGGACAGAGGCAAGAAAGGTATCTCTGTGTAGCCCTGGCTGTCCTGGAACTCACTCTGTAGACCAGGCTGGCCTCAAACTCAGAAATTCGCTTGCCTCTGCCTCCCAAGTGCTGGGATTAAAGGCATGCACCACCACTGCCCGGCTTGATGTTTTTCTTAACTTGAACAATAAGCCTCAGACTTGCCTCAGCTCCAGAGATATTCTCCTTGGTCCAAACCACTAGATTCAACTTTAATTCTTTCATTTGAATCTCCAAATACTAGAATACCAGCTCTTTCTCTCTGAATCCCTAATTCCCTTAAACAGAATTAGGTGATAACCACTCCCTCTTGTTGTGTAACAGTTCTCCCTAAGATTGAAACATTCTATCCTACAGAAAGCTCCTCAAACAGAAAGGTAAACAACTCAAAATACCTTCAGGAAATCCCAGAAACTGACTAGATTCACTAGCCCCCTCCCTCTCCCCTAACAGAATAGACAATAAAAGCTGAGAATATCCTCTCAGACAAAAGGACACTAAGCTTTGGAGCAGACTCTAAGATAAGACCAATTGCCTGGAAGATGCAGTACAAGCCAAGCTTCTTGAAAGAGGTTTAGACCAGAGTCACTTGGAAAAGACACTCTCCAACCTGTTGAGCTGTCTACAGGCCGTTCAGTGTGCCCCAGGTTCCTAGCTTTTGTGAGCTGTCACCTACGCTGGGATGGGCCTTGGTGATGCAGCTGTCTTTGAGTCATTTCTGCTCCTGTAAGGAACCCTTCGCCAATAAGTAATGCTAATAAAACTCATTGATTGACCAAATTGGACTTTGGTGGTATATGTACTTTGGTCTGTCATGGGATCCCTACCTGGGGTGAGTAGACTTGTGTGCTGTCTACACCACTTCCACGTGCCTATGGTGCAGCTCAAGGTCATTAACATGGCAGAGAAGGTCTTTTGAAAAGAAGCTCCTGTCTTCTTTTCTATCAGAACCACTCACTATGGGCTGTCCCATCTTCATGCTTTTCCTTGCTCTTCACTCGGCATCAATACCCTGTTAGAATATCGTGCCCCAGCTCAGACATAGCCTTCAAGTTCTTATAGAGAAGGGAACAGCACAGTGTGTGTGGAGAGATCTAGGCCTGGGTCTTGGCTTTTTAATAACTATCTGATGTCACCCAAGACACTCACAGAGCCCTAAGCAATCCCTATGTCTATTTTATTTGTTTGGTTTTTTTTTTTTTAGGCATGGTCTCACTATAGAACCCAGGCCTATGCACCACTATACTGGGCAGAATCTCTTTATCTTAACCCAGCTTAAAGGGGCAGATGATGTTGAACCCAGACAAAGAGACGGGGAACAGTATTTCAGTATATGACCAGGATTTACAGGAGCCACCCAGCATGCACTGGGACAAAGACTTGATGCTAATGCAGAGTGGAGTAAACACACCAAGGATGAGGATTCCTGGGGAAAGGCACCATGGGGGCTGACAGATTGCAGCACAACTTTTGTCTTTCGGACCAGAGAGAAAACTGGAGACTTGGGAGGGGGAAAAAGGAGCAGATACAGACACATAACAGGGGCCGGTAGCTGCTCTGGGACACCAAGCTGCTTTGATGGGAACGGAGCATCAGCTCCTGCTAGAGAGGAAAGTACAGGTTGATGAACTAGCTTTGGCAACGCTTGGTTACCTTGTCCTGCCAATAAAGTCACCAGGATTGAAAAATGGAACCAGCTCCTTCCCTTGTCCTTGTCCTTGGGTGTTCTATGTGTCTGAGCTCTGTCCTTTACGCTGCCAAAGCTACCTTGGCTACCTAGGTGGTGCAATGCCCACCCCCAAGTACTCCTCCCATGTAGGTAATGTAGCTGTTCTTTAGTGGGTATTAAAGGTCTGCATGGTGCTGGAACAGAAGGTGTCTGAATTAAAGGGGAGGGGACTGGAACTGAATACGGCTGAATTAAAGGGGAGGTGCATAGGTTAGAAGGGAAGGGACCCATCTGAACTCTCATACCCAGGGACAGGTACCCCGTGACTATTTGAAGACTAAAAGGTCTCAATCTACATACAGTACTTACTAGGAAAGATACAGGATATAGTAGTTCCAGCATCAGCTATGGGCTCTGCTGCTTGGTAGCTAGCTGTGTGACCTTGGGCAAAGTAACTTAATCTCTCTGGGCGTCTGTGTGCTCATCTGAGAATCCAGGGAAATGATGCATAGCTTACAGAGTTCCTTGTAAGGACTAGATAAAGTTATTTGCTTAACATAGTGTCTGGCGTTTTTATGACTGCTTTATAAGTGGTAGCTGCTATTATTATTAATAATAATAATCCTCCCAGCCAAAGTTCCCTGCTTTCCCTCTAAAGCATGTGGGAAGGCCAGGAATTAGAGCAAAGCAAACAGAAAGAGCTTGAGATTGACATTAGCCCGATAATTTCGGCTGAGAAGAAAATATGCTCAGGCAAGGAGTAAACTTGTGTGAGAACTTGAGAGCGCTGCTTCAAATCCCCTTTGGCATGCCATCAACCAGGTCGGTGGGCATTAGGATGGAGTAGCCCTAAGGTTTATCTTGCCCGGCTCAGGTTGGGTACTCATGGGGTCTTCAAAAGACTCCAGCTGGGAGTCAGGAAGAGAAAAACAGAAACTCGGCCTGGGTTTTTCCTCTCTCAAAGGATCTCTTAAACCTCAGTGCAGAAGCCTAGCATGCATATAATAAATGCTTAATACATTTTTTTTGTCGTTGTTGCTTAGAAGGAAAGAAGATCGGAGGATGAGCTGGAAGAAGCCTAGAGGAAGGGAAGAAGGAGAGGCAGGCGGGTGCTACCGAGGAGGCCAGCAGGAGCAACTTGAGGAGGGGGGGTTGGGTCTGACCCACACCTGCCTCCTGCCTGTGGTACCCGCCAGGTGAGCATTCTGCTCTGTCCGAAGCTTGTTTGCATGTGTTCTCACCTCATCGGTCCTCCCCATGCAGCTGGTCCAAAGCTCAGCTGTGCAGATGCTGGCAAAGCCCGCTGCGCCCCCTCCCCCGCAGCCCCGGGCCTCAGGTGGCCCGGGTAGGTAGAAGCTAAGGCCCCCAGACGCTCCCTGCCTCCCTCCTCGACTGACCCTGTGCATCTTTTCAGCTGCCATCTCGGCTGCTCTCCCTGCTTCACTGCCCAAGCAGCTCATTGCTGTGCTGTCCCTCAGGCTTTGGAGCCTTCCACGCCTTTGCGGCTTGGCCTGCTTCACCCTCTGAGACAGCCCGTGAAACCTTCCACATCCACCTGCCTGCTTGTAACTGGCTCTTCGCCGGCTCCGCCCCCTGCCCGACCCACCACCACTATGAGGAACTTTCCATTCCCTGGGTGGTGGTTCTACTTATTAAATCAGAGTATCGGCTCCAGTACTCTCTGGACTCTGAGACACCCCGGGTGGAAAACTGCCCCACTAAGCCACCTCTAAATTTAGTCACATCCTTGGTCCAGAACACTCTCTACTCCTCTTGTCACCCTATGCCCTTCTTCTCCTGCCAAAGCCCATAGATAATGCTTCTATAATTTCCTGTATTTCTTTGTCTCTTGCCTTAGAGATAGGACAAAAAGAGAGGCTCAAATGCCACCTCCTTCACGAAGCCTTCCCAGAAGTCAACTTTCAAAATAACTCACTTTGCTTACAACACTTGAGAGAGTCCAAGGCTTCCTGCATGAGTCAGACATGTGTCTTGTCTGCCCATCCCACCCAACACTAATTTTAGATCAGGGACCCTCTTACTCATCCCCACTTCCTTGGCACCTGGCGTCTTGGTTGCCAGGCACTCACTCCCTTAGAAGCTGAAAACTTGTATGGTTAAGAAAGACGGTGTTTCAGGTCCTAATCCCCCGGGGAAGGTGGATGACCTGGCTATTTTCTTCTCCTGTCCTGTGGATCTCAGATGCAGAAGAGGTCATACCCACCTTATGTCCAATTCCCATCTGTCACTGTGTCTCATAATGACTGTTTCCCTATGTACCTGTGGTTTGGGGATAGTGTATTATCTGCTAGAAACCTTCAGATCTTTTTCCTCCCCTTGAGTCTGTACCCAGTGAGTGTTCTCCTCTTCCACACACACATGCTCAGATGTGTATATGCACATATCTTAATCCATATAGTTTATTTCTTCCTATTTGGAGAAAACTGCACAGTCTGCCTCGTAGTAGGGTTTGCATCGTTTTCATGTGTAGTTACCAGGAGGTCATCTCCTGTGGGGCAGCGGTCATCTTTTTTCTATGTCCAGTTTTCTTTGTTAATGTCTTAGTGACTTTTTTTTTTTTTTTTTTTTTTTTTTTTTTT
>JADRCD010236678.1:0-15583 GCA_019843815.1 Montemys delectorum
CCACTACCCTTCAGGTACCTGTAGCTTGGACAACTGTCTGATTTAGTCACTGTGCAATGTTATGTTAATAAGTACTGAATTTGATATCCAATACACCAATTAATGCCTATGAATATATTATTCCATATAGAAATATTTTACCACCTCTTTTGTGTTAATCAGTTTTAATTGTGAATTTATCTCTTACAAATTTTGCCCATTTTCCACTCTCATGTGTTCTGATATTCTCTCTCTTTATCTCCCCATTTTTCATCCCCTACTTTTATTTTTCTTCACTTCACTCTCTCATATCTTTCATAAATTTACCATGACCATATTCTAATTAACTTTATTACATTAGTTATTCTAAACCCATTTTTGAAACTGAATAAAATGTGTCAAGAAAAATACAACAAACACGCCAGGTAATTTTAGTTTAAATATATCTAACATGATAGTAATTTTACTTATTTACAACATAACTGTGTTATGTCACAATATATGAGAACACATATATATTCTATGCATTTATTCTAATTTTGTACACTGCATCTCATGCTTTTATATGTTGGAAAACTTTAGAAACATTCCTCTTATTCTCATTACTAAGCAATGTCCTAGCATTCTACACTACTGATTAAGTCAAAGAATTATAAGAATGTAGCATAAAAAAATTCATTTCCTGGTTTCTTTTTCTGTTACTAAGATAATGTTTTGATAGAAAAACAATTTTAAAAAGAAATGTTTATTTTAATTCATAGTTCAATGCTATACATTAGCTCTCTACGGAATTCAAGGCATCAGAGGCATAAAAGATTGGATAATATAACATAATACAGTCATAAGAAGGTACCTCAACCTAAATTCTCCATTTTATAGAGTCCATGATGCCCTGCTCAAGTAATGGTATAACCAACAGTTTAGATGAGTCTTTTTACAATCCACTGCATATATTTTCAGAGGATAGTCTTAATTTAGAGATATGTTTCAAGAAAAAAATATTAGCCACCATATGCCTCCCCTGCATCATCCAATAATACAAATATTTCAGGCAAGAAGTCATTGGGCATTTTCAGAAGCTAAATATTTTGTTGAGACAAGGTTGGTGAAGCATATGTCTTGCTGATCTGCTCAGTGTGTTACAGGGCCCCTGGTTCCACGTCACCAGAGCTGAGATTGCAAACACTGAGCCATGATGTTCAGGACTTTGGATGCTGAGGATCAAACTCAGATCTCATCATTGCACGGCAAGTGTTTTAACAAAGGAGCAATTTCCACAAAGCCTGTCTTGCAAAGTTGTATTTATTACCATAGAAGTATTAAAGGTTGACTTTATTTCTTTTTAGAACCTAAAGGAAAATTGTCCTTATGTATTTTAGCTGCTATCCTTTATATCCCCTACACCTCAGTGAATGTCCAATTCTTCCCTTACTTTTTTTTCAAGAGCACTGAATCTTTCTAAGTGTGATTTACTCAATTCCTCGAAGTGTGTTTTTCAAGATCACCTTTAAGAAATTGAATTCTCAGTGCATAATTCTCACCTTACTTATGATTCTTAAAAATACATGTCTCCTTAAATATACTCTGCCAATAAAATTTCTATCTGAGCAACAAAAATAGTTGGAATTAGGTATTGAAAAATGTATCACAAGAGTTTTGTTTACATAATGGTAAAGCTAGCTAGTCCATTTCAAAATTTATAGCAAGCCTTCAGGAATTCAAGTTTGTATTTGGACTTGGACTCAAAATACTGACTACAGTATGTTTTCTTCTTAATTAAGGAAGGTTTAATTAAGCCTTACTCAATTTTTTTAAAGTGATACTGATAAGATCTAGTATATCCAGGTTTAATATCATCTACAAAGTACCAAATTTCCTTTCACTGAACTACTGTGAGTTTCAGCCTCACCAAGGAGACAAATGAAAAGATGCATGCAGAGTTCCTCAGGCCATACTGCACCACAAATACTGTTAACAACAAAATCAATGTTCTACCTTATATCATAACCCTCTTGCTGAAAACTAAATATATGCTAACTTTTCCTAAAGAGAGAAAAGAATTTCTTTTGTGTCCTATAATGGAAGAATCACAAAACAAAATTCACTACCATCAGTATGCATTTGTTAGATTATGAGGTCATGAAGGAGAATAGTTCATAAAATATCATTTCTCTAATGATAAATTCTGCAAGATGTCATGTGTGATTATTGGGTTTTTACGTACGTTATGTGAACAGTTCTATATCCTGATTGTCCTTTAATTGTGTATTTAATGATAGATAGGTTCAAATATTCCTGTACGAATAGGGCAGGCCTTGAGTCAGTCCTACCTATGCTAAATGTGGTAATTGCCAGCCATGTTAGTTATAGACCACTATAGTGCCAAGTGGGACAGCTTAACACAGACTTATTCCAAACATAAGTTTATTGTTTCCCTCCAGTCTAAGTAACGATTCAATTTGCTCCTTGTCATCAGAGTCAATAATCCTAGGCAGTGTAGTAATCCGGCTTTTGGTTTCTTCATTCGGAGACACAGGTATCCAGAGAGGCTAGCTGGCAATCTCATATTTCAGGTAAATGGACTAAATCTCATAGAAGAGAAAGTAGGAAATAGCCTTGAACTTATTTGGTACAAGAGTCCATTTTCTGAACAGAACACCAATGGCTCAGGCTTTAGGACCAACAATTGATAAATGGGACCTCTGGAAACTAAAAGGCTTCTGTAAGGCATGGCACACTGTCAGTAGGACAAATGGCATCTTGGAGATTGGGATAAGATCTTTACTATTCCACAAGGACACATCCTCTACTATGTTCATATCAGCTTTATTCATTAGCCAGAAACTGGAAACCACCCAGATGTCCTTCAACTGAAGAATGGATAGAGAAAGTTTGGTTCATTTACACAATGGGATATACTATTTGACTATTAAAAACAAGAATATCGTGATTTTTTTCAGGCAAATGGATCACTGTCATATTTGTAAGTTGTAAGAAAGGTCTACAGAGTTGATAACCCGCTGATGTCTGTTAATCAAAGTTTTCTAATGGTCTTGCTCACTGTACACCACCTAGTTCTTGTAGTCTTTAATAAAAGATCTAAGGAAAGTAAAGAAAATATTTTTTTTCCAGGTCTTGAATAAATGGTTAAAGGTAATGGCTTCAGCAGCATATGTATAGCAGAGGGTGGCCAAATTGGTCATCAATGGGAGGAAAGGCCCTTGGCTCTGTGAAGGTTCTATGCCCCAGTGTAGGGGAATGCCAGGACCAGTAAACAAGAGGGCGTGGGATGATAAGCAGGGGGAGGGGGGAGGGAACAGTGGTTTGTTTTACTTTTTGTTATTTTATTTTATTTTATTTTATTTTATTTTGGAGGGGAACCTGGGAAAGGAGATATTGTAAATAAAGAAAACATCTAATAAAAAAAAGAAAACCTTAAAACAATTAAATTTTAATATTAAAGGGGTTATATTTATACTATATTTTTCTGTATATGGATATTTCATTTCCATAGATTTCTGTAAACCACATGCATGCCAATTACGTGGGGAGGTCTGATGGACATTTCAGATCGTCTAAAACTGGAATTGCAATTGGTTGTGTGCTGCTATATAATCCTAAGAATCAAATCTAGACTACTTGAAAGGAAAAACAGTGTACTTAACCACCGAGATGCCTCTATAGCATCAAGAAGAGTATTGTGGTTTTTGTTTGTTTGTTTGTTTGTTTTTTAATTCTCTGATGGAGAATCAAGATTATATGATGTAAATCTATTTAGAAAGCAGCTATAATAAACAAAATTGACAAGTCTTTTAGATGCAGAGGTGTATACATTCTCTCTATTCTCTCTCTCTCTCTCTTTCTCTCTCTCTCTCTCATACACATATAAACACACACACACACACATACACACACACACACACACACACACACACACACACCACCCTGAGTCACATTTACTTACACCCATTTGTCAAACATCAGATAACATCCTACTCAAAGTATAACAATATTTATTTTAACAATTGTTTGTAAAAATGATATTACAGTATCAGTGCTTGGATGTTTGGAGATTTTAATCCTATTTATAAGGCATTGAATATTGATAAATCAACTAAATTGATAATTTGTTTTAATAGATTTTATATTGCGATGATTCACCTCCATAAAGTCACCACATACTGAGATATTCATGTAAGTAGCTGGTGGAAGTGTTGATGGATAATACAGACATTTTCTGCACTGACAACTGCAATTGGCTAGAGATGCACTTTCTCCATGTCTTTTTTGGAAAATATAGTGATCTTATGTCACCTTTGTCTCAGTTAAAGAAAACGCTATAAGGCATTGCAGCCCTATAGGTTCCCAACAGAGAGCTAGAGTCTTTTTAGTCACTCACTGTTACTGCTCAAATTCCTCTACTTGCACTCTCCTCTCTACAGATTTAGAAGTTGAGATCATTTCCTTACAAATACTCTATATGCAAATCACTATTCCAAAAACCTATGTCCTGAGGGATCTGCCCTGTGATATTACATTAACAAATACAAGGGGAAATATCATATGTTATTTTCAACAGACTCTTAAAGTGTAGCTGAAACAAATTCAGCACACATTCTTGATACTGTCTCCTAGGAAACAAGAAATAGCGGAGTATAGCTAAAGATTAAGTGTATGTAGAAACCTAAGGAAAAAATAACAAAAGCAATTTTAAGAAATGTCAGTCCTGATATATAGATTTAGTTTTCCACTAATACAAACATATGAATTCTAGTCTAGATTGTACTAAAGTAGAAGATGAGAAACTTTTGTTTATAAATGAATGGAGAGTAAATATTTGGATATTTTTTAGTCAGAGTTTTGTCAGTATTTCTCAATGTGGATATTATAATAGCAAAACAGATAATGAATGGTCATATCTACATCTTAATAAAGCTTTACTTATGAAAGGAGATGTTGAGGCCATATTTGATCAGTAGACCATCATTATTCATATTTTTCAAAACATGAAGTTGATTACAAGAAAAAAATAATTAGAAAAGTAAGAAGGGAAGAAAAGGAAGAATGTAAAGAAAGAGGGAACAGGTGGGTTTTGGAAAGGAAGGAAGGCAGTGAGGGAACCTGGAAGTCAGAGGGTAGTAAAAGCCCATCAATTAATTCACAATTTAAAATTTTGACTTTCACATATCACAATTAATAAATGTTGCTCAAATATCAAAGTAGCAAACAATATTTGAATTTTAGAGAAAAAAATCAGATAATTTTTTTTAATATTTTTTTTGTATTTTGTTATTTTGTGTTTTGTGCTTTTTTTATGTTTTCTTTAAGTTTTATTGCATTATAATGAGAAAAGTTACATGATTTCAATTTATCTGAATTTGTTAACATTTAAAAACATATTTTAAGTAAAGAGAATTAAATCACATTATTGTTTTCCTTTTGTACCCACAGAAGGAGTGGCAGATATTTTTTTTGTTTTTCGAGACAGAGTTTCTCTGTATAGCCCGGGCTGTCCTGGAACTCACTCTGTAGACCAGGCTGTCCTGGAACTCAGAAATCCGCCTTTCTCTGCCTCCTACGTGCTGGGATTAAAAGGTAATTTTTGTACTAAAAAGAGGCAACAGTAGCAATGACAAAAAAGTGCTTTTAGGCTCTCACCACCAGCCAAGCAAGATGCCCAAAGGGAAGAAGGCGAAGGGGAAGAACGTGACCCCGGCTCCCGCCGTCATCAAGAAACAGGAGGCCAAGAAGGTGGTCAATCCTTTGTTTGAGAAGAGGCCCAAGAACTTCGGCATTGGGCAAGACATCCAGCCCAAAAGAGATCTAACACACTTCGTCAAATGGCCTCGCTACATCAGGCTGCAGCAGCAAAGAGCCATCCTCTATAAGCGTCTCAAAGTGCCTCCTGCCATTAACCCCAGGCAAACAGCAACTCAGCTGTTTAAGCTTGCCCACAAGTACAGGCCAAAGACAAAGCAAGACAAGAAGCAAAGGCTACTGGCCCATGCTGAAAAGAAAGCTGCTGGCCAAGGGGACGTCCCAACTAAGAGACCACCAGTCCTCCGAGCAGGAGTCAATACAGTTACCACTTTGGTGGAGAACAAGAAGGCTCAGCTGGTGGTGATTGCCCATGATGTAGACCCCATTGAGCTGGTGGTTTTCCTGCCTGCCCTGTGTCGAAAGATGGGGGTGCCCTACTACATCATCAAGGGAAAGGCTAGGCTGGGGCGCCTGGTCCACAGGAAGACATGCACCACTGTTGCCTTCACACAGGTTAACTCGGAAGACAAGGGTGCTCTGGCTAAGCTGGTGGAAGCTATTAGGACCAATTATAATGACAGATACGACGAGATCCGTCGCCATTGGGGAGGCAACATCCTGGGTCCTAAGTCTGTGGCTCACATTGCCAAGCTGAAAAAGGTAAAGGCTAAAGAACTGGCCACTAAATTGGGTTAAATGTACACTAATGTACATTATGTTTCTGTACATAAATATAATTACAAAATTAAAAAAAAACCTGCTTTTAGATATTAAAAAGCAATTAAATGAAGACGAAATATAGACACTCCAGAGAAAAATCTTTCTGTTGATTTTTTTGTTTAGTTTTTGTTTTTCAAGACAGGGTTTCTTTATGTGAGCCTGACTGTCTTGGAACCCTCTTTGTAGACATGGCTGCCTTCAAACTCAAAGATGCACTGGCTTTTGCCAATAGAAATTATTAAAAATAGGAGTACTGCATGCATCTTCTCCTATCGAGAAGAGGGGCAAGGGGACCCAAAGGCATGCAGCACAGCTACAAATAGCTCCTTCTCTTATTGCTAGGAGACTCCCTTGAAGACCACACTGCATAACTCTTACATATAAGGAAGATGCCTATGTCAGTTCCATGCAGACTCTCTGGTTGTTGGTTCAATCTCTGTCAGCTGTTCTGGACTCAGGATAATTGATTCTGTAGGTTTTTTGTGGTATCCTTGGCCTCCCTGGCTCCTTCAATCTTTTTTTTTTTCCTTTCTTCCACAAGTTTTCCCTAGCATAACCTAATGTTTGGTTATGGATCTCTATATAAGTTTCCACTAGCTGTTGACTGAAGCCTCTCACATAAGAGTTATGCTAGGCTCCTGTCTGCAAGTATAGCAGAATATCATTGATAGTGTCAGGGATGGGTTTTCTCTAATTACCTGGGCTCCAGGAGAACCAGTGACTCGGAGCTAGTTATTAGTTTCGCATTCCCTAAATTTCTGTTCCATCTTTATCTCTGCATATCTTGTGAGCAGGACCAACTGTGGGTCAAAAGTTTTGTGGCTGGGTTGTGTCCTCATTCTCCCATGGGTATAGAAGGTAGGTATTTCATGTTTCCTATCCCTTATTGCTAAAAATTTTAGCTAGGAACCACTCTGAGATTCTTGGGAGTTTTCATTATCTTAGGTTTCTAGCTAATTCCCAGAGATACACACTTTCCCCACCCTAATGGATTCCTATTCTCTCTTCCTCTGACCTCACCAGACTTGGACCATCTTGTTCGCTCCCCATTCCCTATCCCACCCTGTTCCCCTCCGATCTAAATTGACATCTATTTTATTTCTCAGTAATATTCAAGAATCCTCCCTTTGAATTAGTAACTGAGAACTCATGAATCTGAAAAGTTTCTATAAGGCAAGACTTTTATCAATCCTACATCCAATTGAGGGCTAATATCCAAACTAATAAAGAACTCAAGAAATTGGACATTAATAAATGAAATAACACAATTAAAAATGGGATATTGATATAATTAGAAAATTCTCAACAGTCGAATCTCTTCTGGTAAATACTTAAAGAAATGTTCAACAACATTAATCATCAGAGAAATTCACAATAGGAGCCTGAAATTCCACCTCACCCTTGTCAGAATAGCTAAGATCAGAAAATCAAAGGGTAGGACATTCTGGCAAACATGGGGAGCAAGGGAGATGTTCCTTCCTTTGCTGGAAGGTGGGTGTGTAAACTTGTACAACTACTTTCAAAATCAATTTGGTGTTTTGTTCTCTGTTTTTCAGAAAATATGGAACAGTTCTTCTTCAAAACACAGCTATAGCACGTATTCCCAAAAGATGCTCCATCATAACACAAGGACACTTGCTCAACTATGCTCATAGCAGCTTTATTCATAATAAACAGAAATGGGAGACAATCTAGACGTCTTTCACCTGAAGAATGGGTAAGAAAAGTGTGGTACATTTCCACAATGAAATACCACTCAACTATGTAAAACAAGAACATCATGAAATTTGCAGGCAAATGGATAGAACTAGAAACGATCATCCCGGGTGAGGTAGCTCAGACACAGAAAGATAAACATGGCATGTATTTACTTATAAGTGGATATTAGTCATAAAGGACTGGATAACTTCACCACAATCCATGGAACCAAAGAAATTAAGTAATAAAGAAAATGTGATTATTATTATGATCTCAAATAGACTTATAATTAAACTAAATCCAAAGTTAGAGATAAAAACCCTTTAAATTTTTTTTTCATTTCAGTAGATAGATATGAATGCAGAGACTTAAAACTGGCTAAACTATAGAACATTTAGTCATAGGTGAAACCTTTAGAGCAAAATGCCTCTTCCGGAAGCTCAGGAATCATTTAGGAAAGGAAATGGAAAGAGTGTGAGAAGAAAAAAGCGGTGGTGGTTTACAAAGGAACAGTTTTCTGCACCAAAAAGGAAGCTGCACGTAGTGACTCACGGTAACTGTGATAGCACGGAAAGTGGAGTTGGACAAGAAGTCCCACACATAGCCACGTTTATACTGACAAAAGTTTCCTATATGAGTATATTTCTAGGCACTATAACCAATGTCCATGGGAAAGTCACATAACCAAGGATAGCTAGGAAGTCCTTAATAGACTTACCTGAAAAAAAGAAAGGAAGAAAGAGAGAGAGAGAGAGAGAGAGAGAGACAGAGAGAGACAGAGACAGAGACAGAGACAGAGACAGAGACAGAGAGAGGCAGGAATGAAAAGTCCTTTTATTTGTACATTGGTAATTAATATAGATGTGAATGTAAATGAACATGGGCAGGAAGAAGTGAGAATGTGATCAAAACACATCACCTAAAATCACAAATAAGTAATTAAACTATTTTAAAAATAAAGTAGATGTTACAAAGCTCATGATGGAAGCTAGAAAAAGTTGTTCTAAGGTGATGAAGGTCTCACGAATGAAATTAAAACATTTTAAAAAAAATAGCTGTATTCATTGTGTTTCAACTAACACCTTTGAGCACTGAATAAGAAAGGTTTTAGCCACAGAACACCAAAGAAGGGATAATCTTTGTAGTTTAACTAAGCAAATTTCTGAAAAACAATAAAAAAATAAACCTTTGACATTCTTACATTAATAAAATTAATGAATTTCTGAAACAATTACTATATTCATTAATATGAAGTAAAGAAAAGAAAAGAAAAGAAAAGAAATAAAGAAACAGAAATCTCAAAACAGACCTACCCTTGCAAACAGAAAATTAATAAAATTAACATCAAAGTTACCTAGAGTTTGGCGCTGACAATTTTATATTATTTACAAAATGAGCATTTAACTATAATTATAAATGTGAAGTTACATAAACTCTCAAGGCTAAAAAAAAAAAGCCCTAAGAATTCAAAGAATTCACTTATATAGCAATAGAAACATGTTCAGCAATATATTTAGGCAGAAAACTAAGTATTAATAAATAAATGATTTCAAATGAAGAGATACAAGGAGATGAAAAACTATTGGATGTAAGAAGTTCAAACTGTTTAAGACTTTCGTTGGACACTAAGAAGCAAGAGTATAAGAAGTGAAGCAGTCATATGTTTGAATTAAATCATGGATAGTAATATACCAAATTTACAAAACTTGCAAATTGAAATTTCTTACCAACACAAAGAAAGGAGATACACAGGATATAATTGTACATATAATACAATTAAATTTTTGGATACTGAGAGTAAGACAAGTAATCTTTTCCATTGAAGACCAGATCAATTCCTTATCCAATACCAAATAGTAATGAAAACATGCACATGAGCAACAGTACAGAGCATGAAATATCGAAATCAATAAATATATATGTATACACACACACACACACACACACACACACACACATATATATACAGTTAATCAAAAAAGAAGAGAAGTGAATAGAGAGAAAAGAGAACTATATGTGAGGGTTTGAGGGCAGGAAAGGAAAATAAATTTAATGATAACATAGACTCAAAAGTAATAAAAAATGGAAAAATCAATACTAAGCAAAAATTAAGCAAATATTAAGAACACCAAGAAAGAGAGGATATCCCATGCAAAAGAATCTTAAATAACAAATGACTAATATTATTAGTACCTACTGCTCTTAAAGAAAAAATCTGTAAGCAGTACATACAAGAATATTGAGTAATCATAATTATGAGGCATGAAAGTATTCTATATTATAGAAAGCAACAGTAATTATGGCAGATTGCGATTAAAGTTTCAATTGGTAGAATGCATTCCTAGCACGGAAAAAGCCCTATGTTCCAGTCCTCAAAGCTTACAGACTTAGTATGGTTAAATAAGGCTCTTCATAGAAAACTTAAGATTTAGAAGCAAAAGTTTGTGAGTTCAAAATCATTCTCATGTATATAGAAAGTTTAGTACTAGTGTTAACTACACAGGACAATGTGTCAAGTCAATGTCAATTCATATGTTTAAATATTTCTTGTTTTCATTTGGTGAGAATCTCATAAACACATCCGATGAACTATTATCATATATAGCTCTGATATATCCCCTCTAATTCTTGACAACATATCTCTCCTCTTAACATCTTGTCTCCAGGCCTGGCAGTGGTGGTACACGCCTTTAATCCCAGCACTTGGGAGGCAGGGGCAGACAGATTTCTGAGTTCTAGGCTAGCCTGGTCTACAGAGTGACTTCCAGGACAGCCAGGGCTACACAGAGAAACCCTGTCTCAAAAAACCAAAAACAAAAAAAAACAAAAAAAAAAAAACAAAAAAAAACAACAAAAAAAAAATCTTGTCTCCATGTCCATCATGTTGTTTACTTGTTTTTATATCTCAGTTGATAAGGCTACATTTTGGAAAGAAGAAAATCTGCCAAAAGAAAATGGTTCTTCTTTCCTCAGTAATCGTACACTGTCAATAACTACTCAGAACATAGCGACGCCTTAAGATAACCTACCCTGTCTATACTGCCATTTTGACTGAGTTCATCTTCTGAACATCTGATGAAGGGAAAAACAAGTACTGTGAGTGTAAATTTATATATATGTATGTTTGTGTATGTAGGTATATAGATACATGTATTCCTATATATGTACATATGTATTCCTACATATCCATATATATACCTATATCTCTCTTTCATATACATAGATATGTATATGTATGTGCATATGTATATGTATATACACATCTATCTATCTATCTATATATATATATATGAAAAACAATCAACAAAGACATGAAGTTAAAAGAGACAAAAGAGAGCTTTGTGTGAGGGTTTGAGAGCAGGAAAAGGAAAATAATTTAATGATAATATAGTCTCAAAAGTAATAAAAAAATCGGAAAAAATTGAAGATGTATATATCCATTTTGTGTGTTCTGGAGAGATCAATCATTCTGGAAGAGAACTCAGGTTGGATTCTAAGAACCCATGTGGTAGCTTACAAACATCCTTAAATCTAGTGTCAGATGATTTATGTACCTGTCTTGACCTTTGCAGACAAAATGCACTCAAGTGCTATGCTTGCTTATTTACACGCATGTACAATATTAACACTCATAACATAAATACATTGAAAACCAATCTTTTACTATTGTGTTTATCTGTATACTGTAATGACTATTCATTACTATAAATATAAGATTTTTAAAAAGTTGAACTGGAAGAATGCTATATTAAGACTCTTAAATGTTGAAGGGCTGGAAAAATCATGTCTAATGCTACAGAGCTATAAACCTATTGCAATGTTCTTACACTTTGCATAGTTACATTATGACAGCGAATAATTTGGAGGTGATTACTTTAATGATGATAGGAAGTAGTGTTAAATTATTACTTAACAATATTATTTACATGATTAACCTTTTATGGATAGAATTTATAAATCCAACATTGTTGTACAATAAGTACTAATGGTATTTAAACAAAAGGAAAAAATGAGAAAAGTGTGGAAATTAAGCTGATCCAAAAGGAAGGAACAAGTATCATATAAAGTTTCACAATTTTTCATCTTTAGAAACTTGATTTTGGGATCAATGTATAATTTCTGTGTCTCCAAATTTTATGCTTTTTTACTAAATAAGAAACAATTGAGATAACCCAAAAATGTATGTCTGTCCATTAAAACAGTTTATTTGTTCTTTCTTGATTGTCTTTAATTTTTATATCAATTTTATTTTCTATTATTTGGCTACATTGTATTGGTATTTTTTAACTTTGAACATTTTTATTATGATGGAAACACTGTGAAGTTGCTTTGATCTTGAATAATTCTGTATTTTTATTTTTGAATTTTCAGCCAGAACATATGTAAATGTCTTGGACTTAGATATTATTTTAGTTTGCTACGTGAAACCAGAGAAGCATTCACTCTGAGTTTCATGAGTCTTATACACTGAAGAGAGAAATCCCCATGTATCTTGTCCTCTCTGAAGCTCGATGTTTTCATTAAAGCTTCTGGGATGCATTGTATTGGAACCAAAATTGTATTGTAGTAATTGTATTATTAACAAATTCAAATTTGAGGGCAATGTCCCACTTCAACCTTTTCTCCTTATATTTTATAAAGATACACATACATACTGAGAGAGAGAGAGAGATAGAGAGATAGATAGATAGAGAGATAGAGAGAGAGAGAGAGAGAGAGAGAGAGAGAAAGTTATTTAGCCAAATCCTTATAGAGAACCTCTGCAGATCTGTCATTGTGTTACACAGTATCATGTTCTTGGTTGTAAGGGGTTATGTTTTATTTTCCCTCGAATATGAATGGTCTTCTAACATAATATAAAATATAATAATTTATTCCAGTATTTTATTTATTATAATTGTATTTCCTTTCTCTTGAATGTATTTTAAAGACAATATTTCTTTCCTGTTACTGCTACATCGAATGATGATACTTTCCCACCAAGGAAAAAAACGTGAGTATGTACTTTTCACTAATGCCTCACACTTTACATTTACTAAAATGCTCTGAAAGTTTGACTCAATTAACAGTCTCTGCTATGGTTAAAATTTGGGGACATAAATATAATATACCTAAAACAATAAAATCCTCGGGAGACCATCATATTACAAATGTGTCAGAAAAGATAATTTAAATGTTCATGTATAATAACACTTATAGAATGACATGTGAAAGTCAACTGATTTTCAGAAATCATAACTAGTAACAATTTTGGAAGTTTATTTCTATATGAGATTTTGATCCAGCAATATGCCTGCTGTGGAAAGTGATCACATTTAAAGTTCTAGGTCTTTGCGATCTGGCTGAAATGCAGATACACCAGACATTTCTAATTCCTCTGGCTAAAATATACACATGCCCTTAGTACAGACCTTTAAAGTAAAATTAGCTTGTAGAAGGAAGCAGCCATGTTGGGAAGTGATATCCAATTTAGGGGCAGAAAAAGTGAAAAGTCAGAGAAAGATTTGACTCTGACAGAGTCAGAGATAGGATATGCCCAACTCTCATGAAAACAACACAAGGATGAGGAACTATTTTAAGAGCAGCTTAGGGAGAGTGATACAGTTAGTTGAGAGTCAGCATAGTGAGTGCAATTGAGGTTTTTCCATGAAGTCATTGAAGTTCAATGCAGGTCAGCAGAGGTAGTTGAAGACAAAGAACAAGGAGTCAGAAGATTAGAACAAATTTCCTGAGCTAGTTTGAGGCCAACCAGAGCAATTTAATGAGAAGCTGAGAGAAGCCATGTTGAATCAGGCATCTTGCAGAAGAGTTTGAGCCAGAACAGCTGATTTGAATCATCTATCCAGAGTTCAAAAAAAAAAAAAAAGAAAAGAAAAAAAAAACTAAAAAGGTTTATTTAGCAGTAAGCCTCAGAAACAACAATTACACCTGGTGAGTAAAAGTTACATTTACAAGCTGAGGAGTGGTGGCACACGCCTTTAATCCCAGCACTTGGGAGGTGGAGACAGGCAGATTTCTGAGTTCTGGGCCAGCCTGGTCAACAGAGTGAGTTACAGGACAGCCAGGTCTACAAAGAGAAACCCTGTCTCAGAAAAACTAAAAAGTTTCTTTTACATAATTCACTTTATTGTTTACTGATGAAAACAAATCTATATCGTAGGAAAGACATTCTATAGGTTATAATTCATTAACCAATACATAGATAAGAAAAGTAAACAGTTCAATTTGATGTAATTTAGAGTAAGAGGAGCCAGGACTCACATTAAGACACCCTTAATTAATTACTCACTGGGAGATAGATATATCTTCTTATCCTATTGTTAGAACTGTGATTAAATTTTCCCATAATACTTAAGGAAGATGATAACTGAAAAAAAAATTTCAAAATTAATAATCTTCATAAAGTCTATGTTCATATTAATTTGAGCAAAAATGTCTTGTCTGATAAATGTTGGACCCAGAAATTTTGTAAGAAAAATTATTTATGCATCAATCTCTAGCTCTTTGAGGTTTGTATATTAAATGAGAAGATATGCCTATTCAAGTAAACATAAAAACACTGTGTATATATAACAGACTCCAAATGTGAATATGGTTTTAGTTGTGGAATTTTATCAAAATTTGATATGAGAGAATTAGTTTGAGCCAAACTTTGCAAACATTTTTGAGAATAACATGTAAATTGTAATAATAACACATTCATGTATGTACACTTTTCTTTGTGCTCTGAACTTATCAATTATATTTGTGAAATTTGCATCCAGTGATTTTCCAATAGATGCTGCATTTTAAGCTGTCTAAGCAAATAAAATTGGGGTAAAAAAGAATCCTGTGCCCACAAATACTTTTGATAGGAAGAAAGCTATCTGAATAACTGAATATTTATGGGGAAATTATCTACTTAGTACAGAGTGATTTAAACTATTGATCAATAAATCATCCAGGTACTAAAAATTGTATGGAATGTGCAAAATGTTAGTAAAATACATATGTGTGTATATAAATATATTCAGGCTGATATTTCACTTGAAAACTAATAGAAATACAATATTTTATTTAGTGTTCTAATTCTGGTAGTACACAACTAAACAAGAAAGGAGAATGGTGTGTCTTCCTGTGGTGTTTAAAGTTTGTACTGAGCCTTCAGCTGTGTATTGAAGAAAAAAGAGGTGAGTTTTATTAACCTGGTACACAAATGTCTAGGGTGAACTTACTTTCTAAACTAAGAATAAACAGTAATATTCTTAGCAGCATACATTTTAACACTCTGTGATTGATACCTTTGTATACTTAGATCTCAAATGATAAGTTTAATTTTTCAAAGTTGTATGCAAAATATGGTGAATATTCACTTTCTGGAGATACTTAACAGTTTAAACTCCTAGCTCTCAGTAACAGAATTGGTAAAACAAATGATAAAAAAAAA
>JADRCD010236680.1:2299-29545 GCA_019843815.1 Montemys delectorum
CTTCTTCTTTTTTTCTTTTTTTTTTGGTTTTTCAAGACAGTGTTTTTATGTATAGCCCTGGCTGTCCTGGAACTCACTCTGTAGACCAGGCTGGCCTCGATCTCATAAATACACCTGCCTCTGCTTCCCAAGTGCTGGGATTATACATGTGCACCACCACTGCCCAGCATGTGCTCTCATTCTTATCCTAATGTGTATATAAAACATACAGGTTCTGCTATCTAAGTCTTTCAAAGTAGTTCTAGATTGTAAAATAAAATTCAGATTTTGAGTTATTTTTTCTGTTCTGAGTACTTGGATTTACAGATTAATGCCTGTTACAAAAATATTTAGACACAATATTTACAATGAGCTTAATTCTGTGAAAATAGTATGAGTATGTAGCTCATATGTCTACAAGCATACAATCATACATACATATATGCATTGGCTGATAATGTGACTCATCACATAGTTTAGTCTATTGCTGGAATGTAAGCTAAATATGATTTATGTTTTCATAGAGGTATTCACACATATCCTGTCCCAGTACCTGACTTAAATACTCAATAAATATAACTCAATTAAACAATATAAAAGTAAATTGGCATTGGAAAACTTGAATTATAGAATTATGCTTAATATTAAATATTTAAATTAATGATTAAGTAAAATGTTAAAGTAATTAGCAAATTTAGAGGACTAAATATTCTAGTATGTTCACATTTTAAACTTGTACATGTGAATTTTAAATACCTAAGTGATATCATGCTGGACTAACATTAAATACAGTAACATTTACAATGTACAATATCTACATTAAACATAGTTTTTTTTTATCCTTTAACTTATTTTTAGAGTCCAGAATTTATCCCCTTCCCAGTCCACCCTCAGACTGTATCACATCCCATATCTCTTCTGACCTATATCCAAGAGAATGTTCTCACCCCCCACCCCACAATACCTCCCCATTCCCTGGGGCCCCAACCCTCTCGAGGGTTAGGTGTATCTTCTCTGACTGAGTCCAGACCCTGCGGTCTTCTGCTGTATATGTGTTGGGGTCCTCATGTCTGCTGGTGTATGCTGCCTGGTTGGTGGTTCAATGTTTGAGAGATCTCGGGGTCTAGGTTAGTTGAGACTGCTGGTCTTCCTACAGGGTCGCCTTCCTCCTCGGCTTCTTCCAGCTTTTCCCTAATTCAACCACAGATGTCACCAGCTTCTGTCTATTGGTTGGTTGTAAATATCTGCATCTGACTCTTTCAACTGATTGTTGGGTCTTTCGGAGGTCAGTCAGTCATGACAGGCCCCTGTTTGTAAGCACACCATAGCATCAGTAATAGTGTCAGGTCTTGGGGCCTCCCCCTGAGCTGCAACTCAATTTGGGCCTGTCAGTGGACTTCTTTTTCCTCAGGCTCATTTCGACTTTTGTTCCTGAAGTTTATTCAGACAGGAAAAACTATATTAAATTACATTAAATACAATGACATTAATGACAGTAGATATTTTGAAAAACATATCTGTACAACTATGCTTTATTCACCAAATGTAATTTTCATTTCAGAAGCTTACTGCTGAACAAGCTCACCCTTTCTAGAGCTTTCTGAACTCTGGCTGTCTGGATCAACTCACCTGTTCTAGCTCAAACTCGTTTCTAAGATGGCTTGTAGGGCTCTGGGTGGGAGAAACCCTTGTCCTGCCAGAGTTCAGGAGACTGTCTCGAGACCCAATGGAACTTCTGTGGGATGGATGTTAGGTTGTGTTAGGCCTTGGACCCCATTCCTGGTGGTGGGGAAGGCACAGTCTCTGCTCCAGTTCTTGAGCACCACAGACAGCTGAGTACCTCAAGAGAGCTGGAGCTCGGGTCTCTGGGCCACATGGAGGCCAGAGACAACAGGTTCTCACTCTTGGACATCCCAAACTGCTGTATGTCTAGGAAGAGCTGAGAACAGACCCTCTGGGGACTCTGGCTTGGGGCCAAAGGGAAAAGGGTAGCTCTAGGGAGAGAGTCTGGCTAACTCAGGCAGGCTGGAGCACTGAGAGCTTTTCCTGCAGGAGATTAGATGCAGCTCTTTAGGGGAAGGCCTAATCCATTGCTCTAGCACAGCGAGTCTAGATGAAAGGAAGCCGTCCATAGTTTTAAGGCATTTTATTGTAGAAAACAGAAAGAGAGAAGGTAGAACAGTAGAGACCAGCCACATGGAGAAAGAGGGAGGGCAATGGGAGGAGAGGGAGCAAATGGTGAGATGAGAATAAAAGCCAGAGCTTAAGAGAGAGAGGAGGGGGTCAAGCAGTTCCTTTTATAGTGGGCTGGGCTACCTTGCTGTTCCCAGGTAATTGTGGGGTGGGGCATAACTGGCTGTGGTCAGATGACTGTGGGGGTAGAGTCCAGCCAGAATACTAGGAGCTTGAGGTGTTATCTAGCCACAGGAAAATAGAGTTGGAGGGCTTGTGGTGTCAGGCATCTATGTCTGGGGGACATAGCTCTGTTCTGTCCCTTGTAGAATTTTCTACTGGGTCTCCTGAATAAGACTTGCTCAACCAAGAACACAGACTGTCCAACAATGGCTGATTCAAACTGGCTTATCTCTGCTTCTCATCAAATCACTCTGCTAGGCCTACAACTTATTTTGGCATCTGTTCAGACTCCTTATTCTCTGGTTCCTTCTCTCTTCACCTGCAACCAGTCTCTGTAAAACTAAGTAACAACTGACTCTCTCTGTCTCTCTGTCTCTTTGTCTTTGTCTCTCTGTCTTTGTCTCCCTGTCTCTGTCTCTGTCTTTCTCTCTCTCTGTCTCCCTCTCTCTCTCCCTCACTCTCTCTCTGCCTCTCTTTCCTATCTGTTTTTCTGAGAGTTGTGTATATCCTATCTCTGAATTATTATGTCACATCTTTCTCTAATGCATCACTTTGTGTGTATTAGATGTCACTTTCAAATACAGTTTACCTTCTCTGTTTGGGGTTAAAGGTGTGTGCTAAAGGCTTGTCTGTATTCCAGGCAGAGGGATTAAATGTGTGTGACATGTCTGCATCCAGCCAAATCACAAAGAACTGTAAGGTGTTTAGATGTGATCCCTTGTTAAAGCAACCATGTTCCAGGATTAAAATTTCCCCTATACATATCTGAGGATCTGATGTTGGGAGACAATGTATTTGTATTTGTGTATGTTGATAATACTATTCTAGTTATAGTAAGGAAAAATAATGTGTATTTAGATATCTGCATTCTAGATTCCCTAATATTCATGGATTCAAAAATAAAAATTAGTTGATATTTTTCATTAGTATACCTGATACCTTTGTACTAAATCAGATAAAATTCATTTGTTTCTATTTTTTTTTTTTTTGACTTTTTCGAGACAGGGTTTCTCTGTGTAGCCCTGGCTGTCTTGGAACTCACTCTGTAGACCAGGCTGGCCTCGAACTCAGAAATCCGCCTGCCTCTGCCTCCCAAGTGCTCGGATTAAAGGTGTGTGCCACCACCGCCCTGCCATTTGTTTCTATTTTTTGTTTCTATTTTTAGACTGTTATTATAATGATTAAATTATGGAAGGGGAAAAATTAAAAATACACCAATACTTCAAATTTAGGCAGAATTCTCAAACTTCAAGGAGAGGTATGAGTGTAATTTTCTTTACCTTCTGCAATTAAACCTAGTTTTAAAAAATTTAAAAATAATGAAAGATTAATTCAGAGAGATGATTACATTCATCCCAGACAATTCTGGCATAAAATCATGCCTCTACAGACCCCTAAAAGGCATTTACTAAGTATAATATTTTACATAATTTTATTGAGGATGTTAGGTTTTACAAATAGTCACATTTCTCAATGTATATATTTAACACTTCATTTGAAAATTTCTGTAGTACTTATTTCTAAGTCCTAGTATAGGCCTGTGTCCTGATGCTGCTGTAGAGGCTGTGGTTGCATGTTAGGTAGTTAAAAGGATGCAATGAGTAATCGTGAGATATTTTATTATAGAAAAGAGAAAAGAAGCTGACCATGTGGAAAGAGAGAAAGGAGAGGAGGGAGAGGAGAAGAGAAGGAGAGAGAGAAAAGGGAGAGGAAGAAGTCAAGAGAGAGGACAAAGAGCAAGAGAGGAAGAAAGGAAGCAAGAGAAAGGGGAGAGAAAGAAAGAGAGGAGGGCAAGAGAGCAAGAGAGGGCAAGGAAGCAAGAAAGAGAGGAGAGGGCAAACTGCCTCTTATATTGTGTGAGGTGGAACCCTGTCTGTGGGGCAGGGTATGCCTGACTGAGGTTTAGGATCCAATTAGAATGCTGGGAGCTTGAGGCATTGTCTATGTGACAAAACACACATCTCCTGAGGGGGAAGTTGTGGGGGGTGGGGTGGGACTGAAACATGATTCAGGGTCCCAGGAATTATGGCAGAACACCTTCCGTCCCTTGCAGGCAGAGATATTGCCAACTGCATCACTGGGGTTCCAGACATATACTTGACTGATCCCAGGCTGCCTGAACAGACCACTACCCCACATCCTAGGTTTATGGCCATTTCTCCTTGTAATACTTCTGCTAGTGACAAATGATTAAATTAAAAATATCTTTACATGTATAACTCTGCTTTGAAAATTCAGAACATGTCTATGAAAAAATGTGTTTCAATGATGTTGATAAGTTGTGAACATAACCTTCACAATGATGTTCATTGAGAAGTTGTGAATGTAACCTTCAGCAGATGCTTCAATGAATACGTATTATACACAAGTAGTTGATCCATAGCTAAGTGTCATGTAAATGAAAAATGTACTATTTAAATGCACATCTTATATTTTATGTAGGCAGATAAAGGGCTATCTAGTGAAGAGGAAGAGTGAACAAAGCTCTTTGGACTTTGAAACAATTATCTCAAAAGCATCCTTTCACTGATGGTATGTATTAATTTTCTAAATACCTTCATAGCTCAGGTTCCATGTAGGTTTTTTGTTTTTGTTTTGTTTTTTTCTTTTTGGTATTTTCAAGACAGAGTTTCTCTGTATAGCCCTGGCTGTCCTGGAACTCTCTATGTAGACCAGGCTGGCCTCAAACTCAGAAATCTGCCTGTCTCTGCCTCCCAAGTGCTGGGATTAAAGGCATGTGCCACCACTGCCCAACCAATTGATCTATCTGTCAGTCTCTGTACCAAAACCAAGTGGATGTGAGGATATGGAGGAAGAGGAACACTTCTCCATTGCTGATAGGATTGCAAACTGGTAAAACCACTCTGGAAATCATTCTGGATATTCCTCAGAAAATTGGAAATAGATCTATCTGAAAACCCAGATATACCACTCTTGGGTGTACACCCAAAAGATGTCCCACCATGCTACAGGGGCACATGTTCCACTATGTTCATAGCAGACTTACTTTTGATAACCAGAAGCTGGAAACAACCCAGATGTCCCACAAGAGAAGTATGGATACAGAAAATGTGGTTCATTTTCACAGAACAATGACATCATGAGCTTTGCAGGCAAATTTGTGGAACTAGAAAATATTATCCTGAGTGAGGTAACTCAGACCCAAAAGAATACATGAAATGTACTCACTAGTAAGTGAATATTAGCCAAAACGTTATACAACCCACAGGACTCAAAAAGGTTAACAAGTCAAAGGACCTACTTTGTTAACTAAGCTATTTTCTCACAGATTACAACCTAAACAGCAGAAGCATAATCAAGTAGCTATAGAGTTAATATACCTACAATATTTCTATCAAGTTTGGAAATAATTAACCATTGAAAGATGACATTTCTAATTTTATGATATTAGCTAATATTTCTCTGAGGCTCTAGAACCTCAGATTTCAATTGAAAAATTTAAAATATCATTATATATTTAAATATGAAATATTTAAGCTTAGTTGTTGATTTGGCAATAATAAAAATAATAGTCAAAATATATCGTGTAAAGTACATAGGAAAAATGCTTCAGAATTCTTTGTACTTATGAAAATCCATCATTTTACCCACTAATATATCATACCCATCCATTTAGTCATATGTAACTTTGATAGTATAAAAAGCCACTATCATTTCTAAATTTTATACATGAAGAAAAGAAAATCTAGGTTAAAATATCATGTTTTTTAGAGAAGCTTAGCATGTTTTTGGTAGCATTAGCCGCATGTGGCTCACTCACTGCAGATTGGGTATGACCTTACTAAATGCAACATTGTATAAGACTTACATAATATAATATTTTTGTTGGAAAATTATAGCAGAGGTACTGAGAATCACCTAGGGGACGAATGAGCTTATTCACTGCCACAGAGAAGGAATTGAAGATCCAGGAAATACAGAGATCAAAGACAAGAGAATGGAAAATAACAGCCTTATCCTCTCAGGATGGCAGGGACCTGATCCTGAAAGCCTGGTAAATTAATTCTAGTTTTTGTATTTCCTAAGGACATTGGTTCTTTCCATGTTCTTTTTTTTTTTTTTTTTCTTTTTTTGGTCCTGTTCAAATATCTACTCCTGTGCTGTCTCAGCTTTTCAATTTGAAATATCTTCCTGGAATAATATTCCAGTAATGCATAGAAGACTGTATTTGCTTTATTTATCTATTTTTTTCCTTTGATTCTTTTTCAAAGTATATAAAAATAAATAGCTTAAGTCTCTAAGTAGAATTAAAAAAGTCATTCATGTTTTCCTAGGATACAGAAATAATTTTCACACAACATGTGCAAGAATTCAAGTAGTTCAATTTTCAACAAAGGAAAACTGGTTCATAGGAAATGTGGTGTATAAACTGATATTGTTCCATAATTTAGATACATATATTACTATGTTTGCCTGATAGGATAATTATCAAAGTCAATTTTATTTCCAACAAATATGAACATATAAATTTGAATGATGAAAGATGTGATAGATAATCATAAGGTAAATCTCAGTGATGCAGACGTAAGACTGGATGTTCTAGGTAAGTGTAATAAAACACAAAGATTCTTGAGGCCAAAGGAGAGTTATAAAAGTCATGGTCAAAATAAACAGCTCTGCTAAGGTGACACTGAGAGATAAGAAGATGAAACGCCTGGTTTTGGAGGTGAAGATAAACAAAGTTACTTCTAAGATTTCTAGTAAGCCTCTAGAAGCTCTTCTTTAGAGCTTCAAAAATGAACCAACCCAGCTGGAAAATAAAACAAAAACAAAACAAAACGTGGGAAACATGGGAATGATGGCTGTGTTTGAATTTCAAATATTTAATGTAAAAGATATTAAATATATCTTTGCTTGTCAGGTATGTTAATTAGCTTTTATTTCCTTAATCTTAACAGATAGCTTTGAAGTTTTGTCTGAATGGACAATTGTGGCCTTTTTATCTTATGTACATTTTTCCATGTGCTTCTGTCTTTAAATTTTTCTGTCAAATAAGTATATTATTTTCTGATATTGTCCTTTTATACTCTTGAACTTTTAATTTTATTCTCAATACACTTTCTTCATCTTTTCAATGTTTTAATCCAATACACCATAGGAGTTTCCTTTCCTTCTTTATTCAATATTCTATAACCTTTATGCTTGTTGCTATCAGGGTTTTGGGACTTTTCTTCTATGAATTTATTTGAAATATTATATAGCTTTGCTATGATAAACATTTCTTTCTTTGTTAATAATCTGAAGATTATTGCTGCAGATCTCTCTTCTTTTCTTCATTTTTTTAAAAAATAATATTGTTCTCATGTGAATGTTTCAATTCTTATGCTGTCACTGTATGAAGGGAAGTACAACCTGAAAAAAAATGAGCCAATAAATAAGGTGAACAAACACCTCATGCTATAGGCACCTGTATTCAGAGCCTCAGAAACTTTAATACCTGAGGACCCAGCTATACCATACCTGGGCATATACCCAGAAGATGCTCCAACATGTAATAAGGACACATGACCCACTATGTTCATAACAACCTTATTCATAATAACCAGAAGCTAGAAAGAACCCAGATGTCCCTCAACAGAGGAATGGATACAAAAAATGTGGTACATATACACAATGGAGTACTCAGCTAATAAAATCACTGAATTCATGAAATTCTTAGGCAAATGAATGGAACTAGAAAATATCATCCTGAGTGAGGTAATCTAATCACAAAAGAACACACATGGAATGTACTCACTGATAAGTGGAATTAGCCCAGAAGTTCAGAATAACCAAGATACAATTCACAGACCACAGGAAGCTCAGGAAAGAAGAGCAACATTTGGATATTTGGTTTCTTCTTAGAAGGGGGTCAAAATACCAATGGGCAGAGATACAGAGACAAAGTATGGAACAGAAACTGAAGGAAAGGCTGTCCAGAGACTGTCCCACCTGGGGATCCATCCCATCCATATATAGTTACCAAACCCAGACCCTATTGTGGATGCCAACAAGTGCTTGCTAACAGGGACCTGATATAGCTCTTTCCTGAGAGTCTCTGCCAGTGCCTGACAAATACAGAGGTGGAGGTTCGCAGCCAACCATTGAACTAAGCACAGGTCCCCAATGGAGGAGCTATAGAAAGTATGCAAGGAGATGAAGTGGTTTGCAACCCATAGGAGCAACAGCATTATGAACCAACCAGTATCCCCAGAGTTCCCAGGGACTAAACTACCAATGAAAGAGTACACATAGAGAGACCCAATGCTCCACTTGCATATGTAGCAGAGGATGACCTTGTGGGACATCAGTGGGAGGAGAGGCTCTTGGTCCTGTGAAGGCTCTATGCCCCAGTGTAGGGGAATGCCAGGGCCAGGGAAGCGTGAGTGGGTAGGTTTGTGAGGAGGAGGAGGAGGGGTGGGATAGGAGGGGGGTTCAGAGGGGAAAAGACTAAAGGGGATAACATTTGAAATGTAAATAGAGAAAATATCTAATACATTTTTTTTAAAAAAAAAAAGGTCACATGAGGAAAGTTCTGATGAGTTCAAGCTGCATACAATCACAAGCACAAGCCACACTTGGCAAAACATGTTTTTCCATGAAAGCATATAAAAGATATTTCAAACATTTAATGGAATAGCAACAGCAAACTATGCAGAATAATGTGTGGTAAACTCACTCCTAACTACTACAACTAAGAGGAGCATGAAAATACATTCCAAGAATGATTCTGTGATTTGAAGAAACTGAGGTCATACAACTCTGTACTTACATTCTTACAAGCACCCAAAATTTTCTTCATACATCTCCATTCTCAGACTTAGTTCCAACATGTAACCCTTTGTTGTTGTTGTTGTTGTTGCTGCTGCTGCTTTGTTTTGTTTTAAATGCAGGATATCAAATATGGTTTTGATTTGTTTGTGCAGGACTATCCTATAAGGAAGCAAATTATGTGAGTAATGAACAATATAGGAACAGTGAAAATGTAATATATCACAAGGAAGAGGGATCCAAACTGTGTCCAGTATGTAATAGTGATTACATTATTACATTGATTAGAGGAATCTACAGAAGAGTTGAAAAGAGACCTGAAGAATTAGTAGTTTTGGTATCATATAGAAAAAAAAATGTAAGCCTCCATTTGCCTGCTGTTAGTAGTAATGCAAATGTTACAGTGTCCAATGCAAATATGATGTGATTTAAATTCCAAGGAAAGAATAAATCTTGTTCCTTTTCCAGATGAATGAATGAGTCTATTATAGTCCCAAGGTCCAGTTGTGAACACAGAATCATTAATAAACATAAGAGGAGTTGGACACCTCGAATCTACAACTTGAAGCAAAAGAGTTTCAGGAGTATAACCAATGCGTGTGTTCAGAGGCACTCACTGCAGGTGCACAGGTCAAAGCAGATCACATCCCAAGAAAGTGATTCTCAGTTCACATTGTGTTTCATGGGATAACTTCACCTTAGTCTTTAGGGCTGTAACATGGCTCGAGATGCACAGACAATTTCTGTTTATATAGTTCACATTTGGTTTTGCTCTTTAGCTGAGGGTTTCCTTATCTTTCTGTTGACGTCCACTGTCTCTTTGGCCTCCATGATTTCCTTCATATCCCAGAGCTGGAAGAACTAGAGTAGAATTCATATGTTGTCAGTGGATCAATCTGCAATAACAGATACATACTTCTTTATAATTTTCTAGTAAAAGTAGTATAGATTAATACATCATCTTGTTAAGAATTGTAGGTAGACATGATACAAAAGACCTTGATTACAGGCAATAATACCATTGCTCCTATGAAATAAGATGTAATTTTGATTACATACTTCAATTTACTATTCTCATATGAGATCAAGTTAAGGTTGTTATAAAGAGAATAAAATTGAAATGCAAATGATATGGGAACAAGTAAAATGTTTACTAATACAAAGTTTCACTAACAATTTAGTCCTAGTAGAGCACATTATTAGAATATTCCTTCTTTTAAATTCATTAACATTTTATAATTTTTAATTCTCAGTAGCTTTCACAATGATCTCTATTTCTTTCTTTCCTAGAAGCAGTGCTTTCTTAACAGAACAGAGTTGTACAACTGCAATAAATGTATTTGAAATATCCATCTATTTCTGCCAAGTAAATCACTCTTTTATCAATGGCTGTTGTCATTATGTTGTACAATATTAGGATATTTTTGCCTTTGTAGAAGACCAACCATTTTCATAGAGATATAAAGGAAAGACTCAGGGAATGTAAGTTGTAAATCTCTTGGTGGCCATCTAGAGGAGGAAGATAGTGATACAGAAAAAAAAGTTTAGCTATTTTAGTTAAGCGGATGTAGAGGTCAGCCATAAGGCAAATGATCAGCCACATGGTGGGGAACAGAGCTTAAGTGAGAGAATGCAAAATCAAATTTGAAACACTAGGAAAAGCATACTAAGTCTCTGGCCAACATCTGAAAGACAAAGATAAGGAGAAAGGAAAAAGAAATGTTAGTCTTTCTGACTCTGGTAGACCCAAAAAACTCCATAGCAGATCTGGACCAGTTGCACAAGGGAGTAAGAATTCAGGGAAGGAAACTGTTGGTGGTTGGTCTTGCGTACTGTATATTTAGATGCTGATTTTTATGCCCAGATACCTGGTTACAGTATGGACGATGTCATGGCCAAATTTCTCTGGTCTCAATGCTATGTAAAAATTGTTTTCCATCATCTGTGATTGGTTACTAAAGAGCTGATCAGCCTATGCCCAGGCAGGACAAGATGATAGAGGCAGAACATTGTATCCCAGTGAGAGAGTTTCCTAGTGGAGACAGAGAGAGGAGAAAGAGAAGAAAGGTAGACCCTGCGGAGACAGTGGGAGGATCCACCACGGGATCATGATGAGAGAACGGACACAAGGACAAACATGGCTCAGAGTGAGTCAAAGAGAGGCTAAAATAACAAGTAACAAGGCATTTGTCTGGGTAGTAATAGCATTAGATGGTTAGAGTATCGCAGAGCCAGCCCAGCATAATGCCAGCATGTTCTTAGTAAATATATCAGGCTTGTGTGTCTTTCATTTGGGAGCTACACTAAGTGGATGTAGAAAACCCTTGCAGTTATTTGGGAGCAAAAGGATACATTAAGAAGACCTTGACCAATACAGATGTGGGATGCAGGAAGTCAATCATCAGATTGAGTGCCAGAATGCTAGGGTGCTGAGGCAGGAGTGGGTGGGTGGATGGGGGAATATCCTCACAGAGGCAGGGGGAGGGAATAGGTAGTTTGAGGAGGGGAAACTAGGAAGGGGGGAAAGCATTCAAAATGTAAATAAATAAAATAAGCAATAAAAAAATGAAAAAAAAGAACCCCTCAAAGTACTCCTGTAGTATCTCCTAATGGAGGAATGATTACTTCCATCTTTTTAGCATTGTTTAATGTAAACTCTTGCTAAGGAGTATTCCTTTGAATAAAGGATTGCCAAACCAACAGGATTAACTCTTTTTAAAAATTTTATTTGGCCTGTAAAAATATATATGTACTTACTCATAAATTCTTGTCTAATTTTATAAAAAGGAAATTAATATCAAATACTATTTCATAAGTGTGAGGCTTACAAGGTATTAAGCATATAATCCACCTATCTTAGGTGTTTTCAAATTAGCCCTTTCTTCTTAGATGATGTTTTGCCAATTTTTTTTTTTTTTGGCTAAAATACAGGCTGAAAGTTTCTTGAAATACAGATTTTACAAAAAAAAAAAAAATCTTTGTAGAGTTTCTTTAATTATCTGTTACTTAAGGCTGTGGATTAGTGTATGGAGAATAGGTATGACTACTGTAGGCTTAGATTTTTCAAAGCCTACTGTATTTAGGGTTCTTTAATACTTCAACCTCCCTTCTAGTCACCAAACAAAGAAGATTAATAGGACAAAGGGGCTTGTAGACATGTTTAGAAGTTTTCCTTTGGGGTGATTACAATCTTCCTTATCAGGACATCAACAGTCCAGTCCAACAGCAAACCCCACACAGGAGTCAGTCATGGCAGTTTAATCCAGCAGAAAACAAAAGGCTCTGCCAAATTGGCTCGAGTTTGCTGAAGCTGCAAGAAGCAGCCCAAATACCGAGAAAAGTTCCTTTATTTATTTATTTTATTTTGTGGTTTTTTTGGCATGTTTCTCTCTACAAAGTCATGACAAGTGAAGATCAGCAAAGTTCACGAAGCACTGCAAGGCAGCAAAGACAAACCAAATGTTTCAAGGCATAGCAATGCAAGCATATTCTCAGTCTGTGGGATTCTAATTATACTTTTCCCAAACATCACTCACTCTTTCAAGTGACTGCTTCAGCAAAACATCCTCTCACAAGACAGCTTTCAGAAACAATCATGTGATCGCTCATAAGACAGCTTTCAGAAATATATCATGTGACACATTGAGTTTCCAAGGAAATTAGAAATTTCTACGTCAGTCTACCATATAGAAGAAGACAACCTGGTGATCTCACCCTACATTGCAGCTGGTTGAGGCTTGCATGAATCATAGAACCAAACAGAAGCAGCATAACAAGAATTAGATAGCTGTAGGTAGACAAAGGTTTGCATGGGGCCACAAGGGATTACATGGGAACTATGGAAATATTTATACAGGATACTGCATGTTGAAGAAAGAAAAATCAGAAAAAACCATAAATTATAGTTATTACATGTTTTACATGATATAGGTATTAACAAATAAATGACAGAAACAAACAAAATAGTGAAGTTTTATGCTTAGGTAAGATCAGAAATGGGGTGTTATGAAGAATCAACTATGGAAAATAAGTTATGGCATATTGGTTATAATCTTGAATGAATTTGGTGTCCATATTTTTTAAAGTTATTGGCATTATTCTGTTTACTAGGCATGGATGCTACCTATCTGTGGTTAAAGATTTAACATATCTTGAATGATGTACTATTACTTGCTTCATGGCTCAAGAGCAAAAGTAGGGTGAAAGTGAGTGATTTCCATGTATCTGCTACTTACTGTTCAAGCATCAGTGAGTTTTTTAAACTCAAATGAATATATATGTTTGTGTGTGTGTAAAATATACAATAATAGTAATAGTAATGTAATGGTATTGATTTATTGTGGTTTTTAACTTTTCTGTATATATATTCATACATAAAAATATTGTGGAATTAAAAACCGAAAACCAATAATTAAAAAGTAGAATAATAAATTAGCATGAGATTATGAACCAGAAAAGTTAAACATAATAGTTTAAATAATTATAAAGCACAAAATACAAAGAAGGATGTTATAAAATTGACAGTTTTTCCTTTTTTAGATCTTAATACAGATGTAGAGGTTCACAGCCATTCATTGAACTGAGTACATGGTCCCCAATGAAGGAGTTAGAGAAAGGATCTATGGAGCTGAAGGGTTTGCAGTCCTTTAGGACAAACAACAATATGAACTAACTAGTACCCTCAGAGCTCCCAAGGACCCAACCACCAATCAAGGACTATACATGGAGGGACTGATTGTTTTGGCAGCATGTGTATAGTAGAGGATTGCAAATTTGATCATCAATAGGAGGAAAGGACCTCGGCCTTGTGAAGGTTTTGTGCCCCAGTGTAGGGGAATGCCAGGGCCAATAAGTGATAGAGGGTGGGGTGGCAGGCATGGGGAGCGGGGAGGAAACAGGGGTTTGTTCTTGTTTTTGTTTGTTTGTTTGTTTGTTTGTTTGTTGGAGGGGAAACTGGGAAAGGAGAAAGTTACATGTAAATAAAGAAAATATCTAATAAAAAAATTTAAAAAACATTCCCACAGTGACTAAAATTGTATTCTTGAGTCAATGTTTTTGTAACCACCACCACGTAATCGTGTGTGATATATAGAATAAGTTAATGTTGTTATATAAACCAAGAAAGTGTTATCTTTGAAATGGACAATAAAGTTACATGTGAAGTTAAGTCATGTATAGTCAAGATTTTCATGCCAGAATGGATTACTGACAAAAATATCTATTAATATCTTTCCACTTTTACATAGTGTAAAAAATGCACAGCACTTTGTATTTCTTAACTTTTACTTGTATATTTCCAGGAAGTTGGACTGTGTGTGTTTGTGTGTGTGTGTAGAAGTATCCATAATGGATAAATATATTTATATATTATACCTAATTGCATATCTATATGTGCATATTTGCATGTAGTTAGAAAGGCAGAAAAATGTTATAACAGTAACAAAAAGATTTTGATTGTATTCCATAAAATGTATTCACCAAAATCAAGTTAAAATAATAAGTAAACATTAACTTGCATAAATACCAGGTCTATTCAACTTGCTTGCATTAGAGTTTCAGAAACACTCCTTATGATTTTATTTCATCAGTGAAACTGAAAACCCTTACAATAATAAAGGCTCGTCTATGTGGCACTCTTAGCCTTATACTGTGTCTTGTGCTTTATCTCTGGTAACGGACTTTCCTAATCTGCACATTTTTATACTACATCCTGCTATACTGTGTCAGTCATAGATTTAATGTTTTTCTAAATTGTGTAAAGCTGTTCTTGGTTCTTTCTCTTAGCTAGTAGGCAACTTGACCTTTACATTAACTATAGGACACTGTTCCTCTAACAATTTGATTATAATTTTAAGTGATTTAGAGTGAGGAACTATTCCAGCACTTTGAAAGCTTTTCACAAAAGGACAAACTCTTATGAAAATCCTGATCTTTGCTTTCTCATTAAAGACAGTGTTTATAGTGTTAACACTTTGATAAGTTGTATTGTCTATTCTACATAAAATCAACCCTAATTATTTAGATACATTTTCAATTATAAATGTGACACACACCCATATGGAGGCTTCATGAGAAAAGAAGATATAGGACAGAGAAGGAGAAGAAGGAGAGAGAGAGAGAGAGAGAGAGAGAGAGAGAGAGAGAGAGAGAGAGAGAGAGACCTGAGAGGAGGTGAATGGGGTTAGAGGCTGGAAAGAAGGGTGGAAAAAAGAAACAAAAGGAAGAAATAACATGATTAATTCAGAAAACCAGATTATATTTTATCTTAAATCATACACCAAAATTGTTAGAAGTGTATTTTCTATTTATTTACACTGCTAAGAATATTCATTGAATGTTGTATTATATAATATTATAGCAAGTATAATAAAAGTATAGAATATGCATCAAATTAGCATAGTTAAACCAATAATTTTAAAATACATGCGGATGAATGACTTTCTTAATGTCCAATGTAGATAAGAACTACTCAAAATGAGGGCTAGGTTAATAACACCCTTTTATGGAAAGAAAGTATCCACATTTACAAATGTAATAAGTGAAGGAATTAAGCTTTCTTTGTAAGATACTAAGGAGGAAAAAGAAAGAATATTTTGATCAGCAACATTTCCTTGGGTCACCAATGCATCTCAGCCCTGCCTGCACTGTCCACAACAGTTACCATTACATTCGTCTCTCATCTACCAAATCTGTCTACACACTGCTCTGACACTGAATCTTATTCTCAGAAATAAAGTCAAGTAGAGGCATTTGCAGGTGTTAAGGAATTTTTTAAATAACAATGTTTTATATCTATAGCTTTGGTTTTCTATAATACTGTAACATGCCAAGGATTAGTGAAGAGTGTGGTGAAAAATGTGACTTGATGGTTGATACTTTAAGAGACCATCATAATAACAAATTGTAATTCCTGTGTTTTGTGCAAAGCAATGGTAGATCCCTTTCTCCTGCAACTATTTCTAGTAGGAAATATCATTATTGGTTCATTGATTCCTTTATGGTCTTATTTGCTTGAATCAACTTATACAGTAAAATATCCATAGAAGGAGATTTCAACATGTTTACATGCTGCTAATTTGAAAGCAATACAAATGGTCTCCATCTTGTTAATTCTAAATTCAGAAGACAAGTGATTTTCTGGATTAGAGTATTATCACTTGTATTAGTTAATTCATACTTGCCTAGAACAAATACTCAACACAAACAACTTCAAAAATGAATGGTTTGTTTTGGATCACAGTTTGTGGTATTATTTGTCACAGCCTGGCAGGCTTGAGACAGCAGTTGCCTTTCTATACAGTGTCAGCAGACAGAAGAATGAAAACAGAAAGTCAGCTCACTCCTATTATAAGTGACTTCACATTTAATCACACTCAGTGAACCTAATCATGAAAATACCTTACAGCACTCTCATCAGAAAGACCACAGTGCCTATAAGCACAGCTGTAGAGTATTCAGCACCCTATTTTGGCACCGTTGGTATTTGATTCTATTTGCAGGGGAGCAGAGGTACACAGAAACATACACATGCAAAAACAAAAATTAAAACAAGCGTAACAATAAACATATTATTTAAAATTTCATAATTATATTTAGAATATCTCAAAGATAGGATTTTGAGTGTTTACCACATATGTGATAGTTGTTTGAGATGATATACTAATTACCATAATTAGATAATTGCATAGTTTGTTTCCCCATTAGAATATTACTTTGGCTAATTACATATCTTATTCTTACATGAAAACATCATTTTGCCCCACAAACATGTGCAATTATTATTTTTTAATTATGCTACAAGTTTATATTTTTAGAAGATACATTAAGTAATTGTGTAGTTTGTTTTCTTACAGTGCATTCATTCATTAAAATGATGTTTTAAAATAATTTCTTTATTTATGAAAATTAGTGCCATTAATAATTATCATTATTCATTATGTTACTATGTTTTTTTGTTGTTTTGAGGATAAACCACATATGTCTAAACTTCTCACATGGTACATTTTTACCAATGTAAAATATTTCCCCAAAGTCTGGTTTTGACATTTAGCAGTTTTTCTGTTTTACAGTTGTTGAGGACCATATAGATTATTCCCTAAAAACAAAGTTTAACACTGATATAGAAAATATATTTCACTGTGGTAATGTGTTTTCTGGAAGAAATAATGTTCATAAAATAGATCTGGGTTACTATGTAAATTCTAAGCATTCATGAATTTCTCTGAATACAGAAACTACATGTTCTTAGAGGATGCTTGTGTACTACTGATCAAACCTATGCAACTGTCTGTCTTCTATGATCTGCTTCCTTTCTCCACCAAACTGTTCATAGGTCCAAAACTCTCAGCCTGTCTCTAACTTTGGTTTGAGATTTATTATAAGGGCTTCAAAAAAAAAAAACAAAAAAAACCAAACAAACAAAAAAAAAAAAAAAAAAAAAACAAGGAAAGGCTATGCTCCCTTTATCAGGTCTTCCCGAAAATGAAGTGGGTTCTTGTTGATCTCTTCTCCTGATAACTGGCTAACTAGAACTAAGTGCCTTCCCTTGCAGACACCACTGTGTTTCCTTGGCTTGTACAACTCCCCTTAACATTTCTGCTAATCTTTAGTAGACTTTGTAAATACAGAAAAGTTAATAAGTTATCAAATTGATTTTCAGGGACTTGTGCATTTTAGATGTTAGAGTGTCTTTAATAATCCTATAGCTTAATTATGTAGGGTACAAATTTCTCTATAGTTTTGTGAACTTCTTCATTAAAATGAGTGGAAGCAGAGACTAAGATCTTCAGACAGTGCCCACAAAAGTTGGGCAGTACTTCTAGGTAAACTTTTACAAATAGATATACATTTTACTTCTAATTTTGCATGTGTAAAGACTCAGTTACAAGAATTAAAAATGTTAGATGGCTAAAAAAAAATAATAAAAATAATCCTATAGCTTTACTCTCAGTAAAGGACTTCACTCTCTGGGACAAATTTACTTAATGTTTTTTTTTTTTTTTTTTTTTTTTTTTTTTTTTCAAGTGTTTTAAGGTAAGATGCAAAGAAAATTGCAAACTAGAGGACTGGGGTTTAATTTGTTTAGAAACTCAAAGGAAATTCCAATGCCACTCCTGTGCAGCAGACATAGAAAACAATGGTAATTGATTGGGGCTCTTGTCTTGAGTTATCAAGAATAAAAATCTACGTCATAGTAAAAACTAATGAACAAATCTTAGTCAAAACTCTGCCATTTTTCTAATGTGGTCTTTTGCACAATGGGTAGAAACATAAACATCAATTATAATATGTGGAAAGCATCATTCCAGGACCCAACAGGGATGACATTAGCTGAAATACCCAACAAAGGGGAGACAGAGCCTGCAGAGACCATATCCAGTGGATAGGCACTGCCCCCGGTTGAGGGATGGGCCCACCCACTCCCACCCACTCCCACCCACTCCCACCCACTCCCACCCACTCCCACCCACTCCCACCCACTCCTACTCACTCCCACCCACTCCCACCCTCTCCTACCCACTCATCTAAAAAATATTAACCCAAAATTGCTCCTGTCTAAGGAAATGCAGGAACAAGAGTAGAGCAGAAACTGAAGGAAAGACCATCCAGAGACTGCCCCACCTGAGGATTCATCCCTTCTGCAGACACCAAACCTAGACACTATTGCTGAAGCTAAGAAATGCTTGCTGACAGGAGCCTGATATAGCTGTCTCCTGAGAGGCTACACCAGAGCCTGACAAATACAGATGCTGATTCTCACAGCCAACCATTGCACTGAGCACTGGGACCCCAGAGGAGGAGTTAAGGAAAGGACCAAAGGTATTTGCAACCCCATAGAAAGAACAACAATATTAACCAACCAGATACGCCCGAATTCTTAGGCACTAAACCACCAACCAAAGAGTACACATAGAGAGACTCATGTCTCCAGCTTCATATGTAGCAGAGGATGGCCTTATCTGACATCACTGGAAGAGGAGCCCCTTGGTCTTGTGGAGGCTCCATGCCCAAGCTTAGGGGAATGCCAGGGCAGGGAAGCAGGAATGGGTAGGTGGGAGAGTACTCTCATTGAAGCAGGGGGGAGGAGGATGGGATAGGAGTTTTGCAGAGGGGGAAATTGGGAAGGAGCATAACATTTGAGATGTAAATAAATAAAATATCCAATAAAAACTAAAATGAATGTGAAAATGGCAAAGAAAAAGAGGGTTGATTTCTAACAAAACAACTACCATATAAACCAGATAATATCAGGCTGAAGTTTTTTCATGTAATATGTAAAAGAGATCCACATCACAGTGAATCACTTTCAGTGAGCACATGACTATATTGTATAGGCTTACATAAAAGCCAAACAATCACAGTTATATTGAATATCCTATAGGTTTCTAATGACATATCATATTGATTTGAGAAAAATTATAAAATATCATTTTAACTTATTGATTTAAGTTATAATTGATATTAATTGCAAGTTACATTCACAAATTTGGAAATGGATAAAGACTTAAGGAAACCTATAAACATCAACTGATGTTTTTCTTGGGTTTTAATCAATATATAGAATATAATTCTGTAAAACTTTTGTTGAATATAAATAAATGTATAATATAAAGATATCATGTTCCTGAGTCCCCAAAAAATCATAATTATATATTATTAATTTTAACTGCTGACATGAAATACACAGAAGCATGTTTAATGTAGAAAATAGACATAAATGAAGTGTAAGAAAATGGAATTGTTTTAAATTTTTTCTTAATTCTTTTCAACATAGTTTTTCATCTTAGCATATACAACCTTTACCAGGATTCTATAACAAAGAACTGTATACTGGATAAATTTAAAAAATCAAAAATGCACTGTCTAAAACTTCAGCAGGCTCAAATTTCAAAATAAGAAAATATCTAATAAAAAAAAGAAAAAATCAAAATAGCAAGTTTATTTTCAAGGGATGTATGTAATTTCCCCTAAACCAAATAACTATTCTCCAAAATAGTCCACAAGGGAAATAGTCATGGAATGAACCTTAAACCCAGATATATTGTTCTTGTAATCACTCTGGTGAGAGGACAAAGCAAGAAAGAAACCTTACTCTTGTCTAGAGCAACAGATACAATAAATTACAGATAAGGTGTCAATATAAGCCCCAACTAATTCTTATGTAAATGCACTGAACATTTCCAGTCCTCACAGTGGTCCCTGAATATACTTCCTCATTGTTGGGCATGCTTAAGGTTAGATAATTGGTTTTATCTCAAAATAAAACAAATTCATCATACCCTGTAACAGAAGGCAGATTTGCAGTTTGAGACAAAGTGCCTTTAAAAGTTCACGCATTGTGTTGACTACAGAAACTAAAGAACATCACTAAAAGTGATGTCTCTAAAGGCTCTAGGGAAGAGACCCTGAGTTATACACATTAGGCAATTACACTTAACCTTAAATAAATATATTAATCAATCAAATTATATTACATTTATGGCATTCTACAAACAAGTCTCAAAAAAGATGGTGGAGAGAAAGGAATCAAATCATATTTTTAAGCAGGAAGAAGCATTTTTTTTTTCAAGCATATGTTTCCTTATCAGAAGGAGGATCTGTTTCCAGGACCCTTTAACAGTTTGCAGATGATTATGTCTTCTCTGTTTTGTCAACTATCTGGCAGTATCTAACTTCTGATATGCTTTTCTGTGTACCATTATTGAAATTTTAACATTAGCCTACAACAAATTAAACAACTATAGTAAAGTTTTTACATTTAACAACTCAAAAGCAAATGCATAAAGTCCCACCAGCTTCCTATAAAGTGGAGGCGTGAGAAAGCTGAGGAGTGCAATGATATTCCCCTGTAGATTCAGGAAATATTTTCCAGCGTCCAAGGGAGGGTGACACCAGAATTTTAAATGTTAAGAAGAGGCCAGCCAGTAAAGCTACACTGGGTACAATTGTGGTCACCATCTCACTTTACTAAATTTGCTGATCTCTTTTCTCCTCTTTTTTTTTTATTTCTCTAATTATCTATAATTCATCCAATCATGTTGAATTTTGCCACGTTGACAAAAGGTCACAAGCAACCTAGAAATGGCTGTCACTTTTTTTTTTTTTTACAATAAGAAGTAAAGGAGGCTGTAGTGTTGGAGGAATGAAAGTGTCTCTACAAAGAAATTAATTTTTAGCCTGGTGTTACTGAAAGAGAGAAGAGAAAGGGAAATTCTTTCTCTTTTAATCCAATATAAGTTGGTCTATTCTTTTTGCAAAAGAGTTTGGCAGCTCATTATTAATTGGCATTGTGATTACTATGTAACCCAGGCTACTCTTCTATTCACTATTAATGTATTGCCTCAGCCGGATGCATGGTGGGATTACAACTGTGAACTACAGTATCTGCCCCTATGATTGATCAAGTACTAAAAATGGATAGCAGACAAAGATTTAAAGTTTATAGTCTCTAGGTCTGGAACCATTGCAATTCCCTCTGTGGTTGATTAAACTATGTCAGATATAATCTCCAATCTTGAAATGTATATTAAACTGTAAAGCAAATCCTGTATTCTCGGGACATATGGAAGATACTCTGTGCCAAAGCAAGTAAGCAGTAGTTTGGATCTAGCAGACTCATAAAACTGCAAGAAAATACATTTTACTCATTACTGGAATGGAAATTTCCTCACAGTTTCACAAAACAGATCAAAGAAAATCCATTTACTCTATTGAACACAAACCAAGAGTCATGGATATTTTGAAAGCCTATGGCTATTTTGTACTGAACTTTTATTGAAATTTCCTGCACTAGCCCATTCTCTGGAGAGAGAAAGAGTACCAGAGAGAAATATTCTAAGGTCTGATGAGTATAGTTTTTAAATGAAATTCTGTGACAAAACCTCCCTGGAGAAGAATTTGAATACAGTATTTATTACCAAGCGCAAGGGGATGAAAATGAGGATCCAGGTGATCATATAGGCGAATATATCTGCAGGAAACATTTATTTGATGCAGATTTTCCCATTCCCTCCCCTTCTGAAATCTGAAGTTTTGGCTTGCCAGTATTTTAGAGTATCCCTTAAGTTTCAACATAGATATTCACCTACAAAACCTTAGGGTAATGAAAAAAATCAGTGATCAGATAAAACTATGAAGATATCACAAGCCCAAACAACCAGTTTTAGAACAACCTAGGTAAATTAATACTTTGTGATAGGAATGGTAGAGAAAATGGACAAACATACCCAAGGAAATTTGGGGGAAGAGGCGAATAGATTAAAATGCAAGGCAAAAACACAAGTAAGTCTGGAGATGAGGCTGAGTGGCCAAACTCATGAAATAAAAACAAAGCAGATATGTTCCCCATAGTGATTTATGAAATTTAAGGAAGTACAAAATAAAATAAAAATATACCTCCATCTAATTAATGTTAAATGCTTTAAAATTACACAGTAATTTCCCTCATTGGCACATTGCTTCCCAGTATGTGTGAGACCTGGAGTTCATTCCGGATCATCACACTAACAGAGTCAATGGTGAAAAGCAATTCAAGTCCAATTTCACAAGAGAACTATGAACTCTTGGTTTTCAAAGTATAATTTACAACATCAATGTAGTATAAAATAAAATTTTACAAGTTTTAATGGCTGAATATTATATTGAAATAAATTACTCTCTTGACACCAAATTCTATTTACTGTGATGTTCCAAAGTTATAAAGTAGTTCAATATTTGAGAAAAGCTTAAAACCAGGTAAAAGATAGCTAGGAGTCAAAAGATGACAACAGTCAATAGCTTTTTTTCTAATTACATTAAAAGAACAGATGAGAAGTCAACTATGTTGTTCTTTTATTTTATTTCATGTGTATGGATGTTTTGCTTACGCACCATAACATGTTGGCTGCCCATGGAGTTGAGAAGGCTTCCAATCCTCTGGATTACAGATGGTAGTGAACTATCTTAAAATGCTGGGAATAAAGCCCAAGATGTAGAGAAGATCATCAAGCACTTCTAATGGATAGGCCATTTCTTTCAGGCCTTCTATCATATATATTTGAAGGAGGTATATATAAATGTAATGAATAGTATGGGATCTAAAAGAAAAGTCATTAGGAACATAATTGAGAAACAAATAAAAACAAAATATTTCTTCAAGAAAAATTTTCTTCCCCTATGGACAAATTGGAGAAGAGACTGAAGGAGCTGAGGAGGTTTGCAACTTCATGTGGGGAACAACAGTATCAACTGCCTAGACATCCCAGAGCTCCCAGGGACTGGATCACCAACTGAGATTATATATACATGGAGGGAGCCATGGCTCCAGCCCCATATGTGGCAGGGGTTGTTCTTGTTGGATATTAGTGGGAGGAGTGACCCTTGGTCCTGAGGGGGATAGATGCCCCAGTGTAGGGGAATGCCAGGGCAGGAAGGAAGGAGTGGGTAGGTGGGTGGGGAAGCACCCTCATAGAAGCAGAGAGATGAGGCATAAGATAAGGTGTTTCTAGAAGGGAGACATGGAAAGGGGAAAACATTTGAAATGTAAACAGAGAAAATATCCAATAAAAGATAAAAAGAAATAAAAGAAATAAGAAATCAAGGTAATTGAATATAATCCATATCAACATTTTATATCACAAAGTATCAGTAAGTCAATATTTAGTCAGTTGATACATAGTTTTATTGAATATATACTATATTGTAATATAATTTATATGATTAATTTACATGACTTGTGAAATGGATGTTGCTTTGTAAAAGTGGTACTATGGAGAGAGAAAATATAGTCTTTTTAAATAGACAAGGTGTTGATTTTTGTTAGCTCTTACCTACCTGCAAAGAATATTTATTTTTAATGGTCTCTAGGGAAAAATACCATTGCAGTATCCCTGTGAGATTGTTGGATCTTGAGAAAGCACAGATTATTCTTTTTATGTGATAATGAGTAAGAATTAGATGCAGGCACACTAATGAGTTTACTCTAGTTCAAGCTCAGTCCTTGTTTCAATCTTTGTTTTGAAAAGAAGCACAAAACTGTTAATAGCCGATATCGTCAGAGCAAAGAAAGGTAGCATGGAACATCATCTTTTCTGGGAGACTTTGTCAGAATAGGTGCCATGGAAACAATCTCTCAGCAACAAAATTGTGCAAATTGGGATTTAAACTTCATGTTTACTTATCCTTTTGAGTTAGACATTTGTGTTTTAAGATGTTTTAATTTCTCTCTTGACAACACCCCAGTATTAAAAATAAAAAGCACTCTACTTCATTATTATTAGAAGTCCAGACTATAGAGTCCTGGTTTTGGGTTGATTAAATAATCAGTTATAACACATTCATTTGCTATGGGAGGAAAACAAGCCCCGATGTATAATGGCTATAGCTGAATGTCAGTTATTTGCAAATCCTTCAGAGAAATAAACTAAAAATACTCTTTGCCAGAGGCTATATTATTTTCATATAATAAACACCAGCTATAAATCAAAGGAATTATTAACATAATGAAGTACATACAGTTATTTAGCTGTGATTTTTGAGAATTAATTTTCTAAATTCTTACTTTATAAATCTATTCCCCTAATATGAACTTTATAATCAATCCTGCTTAGAAGTAACCACGCTGTAAAAAATCTAATGTACATTTGATATCTACTAAATGAGTGTCAGTAATTATAATATTGGACTGTTTTTCATAAAGAAAAATAAATAATTCTACACAACTATAAAATATATTACTGAAAACTATATCACAAAACAAGACTCTGAATTGCAGTTACATGAATAATGTCGCCTCCAAGTTTATATCATCCAACTGAATATATTTTATTGACTTTAATTGATTTTTTTACATAACATGTATTTTTCATGCGAGCAACTGCCATCTGTTCAGAGGAAAAAAATCTGGAATGCTCTTTTAGCATGCGTGATTCTGAACAAGTGGTTCCAGAATTGCCTCTGGCACATTAACACTGAAGAAAAACAGAAAAAAAAAGAAAGAAAAAGGCATTGTAGAAAGTTAAAATAAAAATTATTTTACAACTTACATGAGTTCATCTTTGTGAAATTATAATGCAGTCAGATTAGTAGCTCACACTATATGTCCTTAGAAATAATCTATATTAAGTACATAAAGGAAAATTAGTATGTCCTAATGACTTCTAGGACAATGTAAGATTTTGTTAGAATACCTGGACAGGTTCTTATCCCAGTTACTTGATGTTTCAATAAACTGAAATAGAGAAGAATCAATCAGATAATCACGGGAATATATAAATTAATGTAAGTAGCAAAGCTGTGATGAAACAGTGGAGACTGGCTCTCTGAAAGTCGGCAAAACCACCCTGTGAGGTTGATCAGGGAATCAGATTTTAAAGAAAGCCAAAGTAACAAAGTGAAGGCTTTGAGGAAGTAAAGCAGGCAGTATTCTGTTCATTGAGGATAATACCTGGAAGGAGTTTGGGGCAAATAACACAAAACATTTACAAAAAGTGTAAACAAAACAAAAAGGTATTGACACAAAACCAGTAGGCCATGGAATCATACTTTCTATGATCTATTAATACATTCAAGTGAAAGGATTCCTCAATTTTGTCTAATTTTTAAGTACATGTAACAACATAAGATATGATTTGTACCAAAAATTTTTAATAGGGTTATTTGGTTCTCTGGAGCCTAACTTCTAAACAAAGAATTCTCAACTGAGGAGTACCAAATGGCTGAGAAGCACCTCAAGAAATGTTCAACATCCTTAGTCATCAGGGAAATGTAAATCAAAACAACCCTGAGATTCTACCTCACACCAGCCAGAATGGCTAGGATAAAAATCTCAGGTGACAGCAGATGCTGGCAAGGTTTTGGATAAAGAGGAACATTCCTTCCTTGCCGGTGGGATTGCAAGCTGGTACAACCACTCAGGAAATCAGTTTGATACTTCCTCATAAAATTGGACATAGTACTACCTGAGCACCCAGCAATACAACTTCTGGGCATATACCCAGAATATGCTTGAAAATGTAATAAGGACACATGTTCCACTATGTTCACAGTAGCCTCATTTATAAAAACCAGAATCTGGAAAGAATCCAGATGTTCCTCAACAGAGGAATGGATACAAAAAATGTAGTACATTTACAGGATGGAGTACTACTCAGCTATTAAAAACAATGAATCTATAAAATTCTTAGGGAAATGAATAGATCTGGAAAATATCATCCTGAGTCAGGTAACACAATCACAAAAGAACACAAATGGTGTGCACTCATTGATAAGTGGATATTAGTCCAGAAGCTTGAAATACCCAAGATAAAATCCACAAACCACAAGAAACTCAAGAAGAAGGAAGACCAAAGTGTGGATACTTCGTTCCTTCTTAGAAGGGGAAACAAAATACCCAAGGAAAGAGTTGCAGAGACAAAGTGTGAAGCAGAGACTGAAGAAAGGACAATCCAGAGGCTGCCCTGCCTGGGGATTGTTCCCATATACAACCACCAAGCCCAGACAATATCATGAATGACAGCAAGTGCTGGCTGACAGGAGTTTGATACAGCTGTCTCCTGAGAGGTTCTGCCAGTGCCCAACTAATACAAAAGTGGAGGCTCACAACCATCCATTGGACTGAGCACAGGGTCCCCAATGAAGGAGCTAGAGAAGGGACCCAAGGAGCTGAAGGGGTTTGCAGCCTCATAGGAGGAACAACAATATGAACTAACCAGTACCCCTCAGAGCTCCCAGGGACTAAATCATCAACCAAAGAGAACACATGGTGGGACATATGGCTTCAACTGCATAGGTAGCAGAGGATAACATAATAGGTCATCAAGGGGAGGAGAGGCCCTTTGAAGGCTCTATGCCCCAGGAAGCAGGAGAGGGTGGGTTGGTGAACAGGGGAAAGGGGAAGGAATAGGGTTTTTTTGGGGGGGAAGGGGGGAAGGGAAATTAGGAAAAGGAATGATATTTGAAATGTAAATAAAGAAAATGCCTAATAAAAAAAGAAAGAAAGAGCCGGGTAGTGGTAGCACACACCTTTAATCCCAGAACTTGGGAGGCAGTAGCAGGCAGATTTCTGAGTTCGAGGCCAGCCTGGTCTACAGAGTGAGTTCCAGGGCAGCCAGGGCAATACAGAGAAACCCTGTCTCAAAAAACCAAAAATAAATAAATAAATAA
>JADRCD010236682.1:844-13356 GCA_019843815.1 Montemys delectorum
ACACACACACACACACACACACACACACACACACACACACACACACAGAGAGAGACAGAGAGACAGAGACAGAGACAGAGACAGAGAGACAGAGACAGAGAGACAGAGACAGAGACAGAGAGACAGAGACAGAGAGAGAGAGACAGAGAGACAGAGACAGAGACAGAGAGAGATAGAGCGAGAATCTTTAAAGAAAAAGAAATTAAAGGCTATGGAACAAGAGTTTGCTACACAGGGTTGAGATCTGTCTGGAAGGCAGACTGATATAAGATCTAGCTATGGGATACTCTCTCTTAGCCTGGGGATCTGGTTTTGTCCCCATGAGGAAACTGTTGAATGTTCTGGAACATATTTAATAGAAGAAGCAAATGAAACATTTGGAGGAGAACTGCATGGGTAACACTGGAACAGAGTTTATTGTGGGTGGCACCCAGGCCTGCATGACCCTTTCTTGCAGGGCTTGTGGGAGTGCACGTGGTGTTTCTGTCTGTGTAGCTCCTCCCCTAGGTAAGCATCGACTTTCCAAGACACCACATATGAACTCATCACTGACCTATTTCACATGACTGGGCAGAAAGAGAGGAATAAGAATACACTTGCTAAACTTTATATGTTTCCCTTTAATTATTTGGAACTCATAAAAAAATAAACTTTTATTAAATTTTTAAAAAACAATGTTCAAGCTGGCTCTCGTGGCATGTGCCTTTAATTTCAGCAGCTGGTCTGCTGAGGCAGAAATATTACAGCTCCTGGTTAGCCTGGGCTACAATTAAGATAATGTCTAAAAGGAGGGGATTAGTAATTGAGCAAAATCTACAAATATGTTCCCAAAGTTGCTCATTCTTCCTTGAAGGAAGGTGGCCCCTGGAAGTATAAAGGTCTTTGACAGGAAGTGAGGAGGTAACTAGCAGGTGGCACATACCTTCTGAATTACACTAAGGAAGGAGCAGAAGGACTATTGATGGAGGAGATCATTGGCAGGACCCGTTGCCAGGTAGCCTAGAAAGTCCAGCTTCAGCTTGTTCTCCAGCAGCTAATTTACAAACCGTCCTTTCTTGTAGTGCATGCCGATTTCCCAGTGTCTTTCTAGCAAACAATACGCTTGATTAGAAGAAAGCATCGTGAGTGACATGTTCGATTTCCTTTCAATCCCTCCCACACCACCTCACCATCACTTAGAGTTCTCCTACTTGAATAGGCCAGTGCCTGTACTTCACACCAGGTCCTCTGCATTCATTTACAGTAGCTGTCTGCCTTGTAGCCTCTTTGACTGAGTATATTTCTGAGGTTCTTTCAGTCCCTCCTCGAAAATCCTCTGAACCTTCTCTGTGACATGTTGCCATCTGCATTGATACAAAGCCACCTAGTCTGCTTCATTTGCTTTAAGACTGGAACCGTTTTAAAATCGAAGCCTACACCCCGCTGTCTGTTACACCCAGTCCTCGGTGGGCTTTTTCTACAAAGACTTTTCGGTGTCTGAGTTAATCCCGCGATCCAACTCTCCACAGAGTGTGTCCTCAACACTTTCTGGCCCCTCGTGAGGGCCCAGTACACTTGCCTCTTATAGTTTCTATCACATTCTTCTCGGTAGTACATACTTTACAGGCCCCAAACTATTCTCTAAGCAGATTGGAAAAGAGGTTCAGAAATATGAAGGGTGCCCTGGGTTACGCTACCAAGTACGAAGGTCTCAGTCTGAGGAGTCCATACTTGGATTTCCTTTCACTAACTGCTTCTGAGGCTGGGAAGGCAGCACTGTTTACAGGGGGAAACACCATCAGTTTAGCCCTTTCATTTCTTGTACTGATAATGTATCTTTTTTTTCTATAGGCTTATTTTTTATTTTATTTTATTTTTATTGTGACTGGATAGGCTGGCAGTCATTGAGCCCTACTGATTCTTCTATCACACACACACACACACACACACACACACACACACACACACAAGCAAACAGGTAAGCAAATCCATCCATTCCTTACTGTATTCCAGACGTTTCCTCACAACATTTCCTTCCAGTTACATCACATGGACTCACCTGAGCTTCGTATGGTTTCGTATAATATGCACATAATACCTACATTGATTCCACATGCCTGTAATCCTGGAGCTCAGGAGGTTGAGACAGGGGAATTGAAAAGATGAGGTCAGATAGATTGCTCTACTTATGTGATTTCCAGGCCATTCTGAGCGTGAGAAATTTTCTCCAAAAACAGACATGTCAGGGCTAGTGGCCCACACCAGCAATTCTTGCCCCCAGGAAGCTGAGGCAGGAGACCTGCCATGACTTTTCATCCCAGTCTGGTTGCATAGTATGTTTGAGGCCAGGCTGGAGTACATAGACTTGCAGGGCTTTCAGGCTAATTGGTTAGAGGCAGAATCTATGAAGGTTCGTCCTGTCAGTTCCCACGCCTTGTGTCTTGGGTCTTCACAGTCAGAACCAACCTTGGGGGGGAATTGTAGACCCATTTTTGTGAGTGTGAAGTGACAATGCTAATGGAAACTGACAATCAGAAAAATGGACATTGTAGGCCAGAAAAATTACCTTCCTATCTGGACATTTGAGCTAGCAGTTTGTTTTCTAGCCCGAAAGGGGTCACCTAATCTCTCAGTCAACTTCTGTGTCTCTGAACACAGTGAATAAACACACTGGACAAATGAGAAGCTTGTACATTTCAAACTACTCAGGGGTTGTTTTACTGTTTAACATTAATTACTTTATAATAAATTTATATGTAAACAACTATATAGGAAAGCAGTCAAGCCATATAAAATGCAGATGGAATCATGATTGCTTCCCAAACTCTTCCCATGCTTTTTCTCCTCCTCCTGGAGTCCAAAAATTAAAGACCTCGCTCTTTTCTGGAAATGCATGCACTCAGAGAAGTCTTTTTGAATGCATGAATTTGCACCTTGAGTTTTTTTTTTTTTTTTTGTCACATTGTGGCTGAAGATATTCTACACTGTGTTTATCAATCCATTTTATGGCTTATATCATAGACACGTCACACTTATTTACCTAGTTTCCCATTGGTAGACATTTAGCATGCTTCCAAAGGTGTGCTCCTACGTACCTCATTGCTACGACCATCCCTGTGCCTCCCTCCGGCCCTCTGTGACACACTGATGTCATTACTGCTCAGCTGTGCACTGAACTTGCACATACAACTCTTCAGTAAAAAAGTAAAAGTAACCGGGCAGCTCTTCGAAGGCTGTTTCCATATGTTAGTTCTGTAATAGATTTCTACATCAGCACCCCCTACTGGGCTGGAACAATTCCCTTGTGCTAAAGTTCACCACAGATCCTACCCAAACTCTCTGGACTTGGTGCTGACAGAGCTGTGGTAGCAGAAGGCTCCAGTGCTCACAGTGAGGGGCTTTAAGGCCTGTCTGCTCCAGGCCTCAGTGAAGGTCTCTGCAGTTTTCACTGTTCCTTCCAACAGTGAGATCAACCACTCCCCTCAGGCTAAAATTCCCTGCAGCACAAGCAGCAACCTCATCATCCTGGAATTTCAGGCAAAGACTTCAAAATCTGACATTCCACACTGTTCTTGCTGCTTCTTTCCAGTCATGGTGTCACAGGGACACTCTGGGCGGGGCAGCCAGCCTGAAGACAATTGCTTGACAGTAGCCTGGGAAGATACAGATCTTGTTTGATTATTTTGTTGTTGTTCAACTTTTTCTCCAGAAATTATTTGCATCTTCAACAAAATCATCTGTCCCTATAATTTCTTATTTGTTGAACATCAAAGGCCTGAGGGAAACACGGCGTTGGCTCCTAAGGTGTGGTATGCTGTTGGTGTCTAGTTTTAAGATTAGGGTTATTTTGCAATAAACGATGCAACATAGGAGCTGGGCCAGGGATTTGCTGCTATAGACAACAAATTAAAGCTGGAAACTGAGAGTTATGAGGCAGCTCTGAGAGCCATCAGAGAAAAGTGTCCTAAGAAAGGTACCAGCATGGAATAGGTACGGGGACCAGGGGATCAGGGGTTATCCTATAAGCAGACAGGAAGCCAGTGTAGCTGAAACAGAGAGGACAAGAGCAATGTCGAAAAGTTTACTGACACACAAATATATAAATATAAAAATATAATAAATATTTAATATTTAATAAACATGCAAATGTAAATACATAAATATACAGATACATAAACAAATATAAAAATGTAAGTATGGAAATATACAAATATAAATAAATATGTATTTATAAAATAAATGTAAAAATGTGTGTATGTGTATGTTTGTGTGTGTGTGTGTGTGTGTGTGTGTGCGCGCGCGTGTGTGTGCTATAATCCTGGCTGTGTATGTAGCATAGTTTTAGAGACTCCTTCAGGCATTCATGAAGCCCTACCTGGATCTTGATCACAGTAGAAACACCAGGAGGCAGCACACACCTGTGATCCCAGCACTTACGGAGGAAGAAGGATCACAACCATCTTTGACTACAAAGGAATTACAGACTGTGACCTGTCTCTCTGTCCCCTAATGGGTGTAGGGTATCTTACACTCACTCAGGTGGTGATGATCCAGAAGTCTTACCCCAAACACATTCGTGATATTGTTCTCAATATCTTTAGGAAGACATATGGTTGGTTTATGTATTTGGTTTATGGGAATGAAAACACCTTCAAAATTTACAACTGTTTTAGAAACACTTCCTTGGACAGCATTTTACCCTCTAACTTCCAGATGGGAAATTAGCTCTACCCAGTTTCCCGTCTTACACAACTCCCACACTTCAGACACCTCCGTGGACAATTTAGTAACAATGAAAGGTGGATCAGGGCATGGAGACACTTGGCTTCAGCTCTTTTTTTTTTTTTTTTATTAGATATTTTCTTTATTTACATGTAAATTTCTCCTTTCCTAGGTTCGCCTCCAAAAAAACGAACAAACAAACAAACAAACAAAAACAACAAGAACAAACCCCTTTTGCCTCCCCCCTCCCCATGCCTGCCACCCCACCCTCTCCCACTTATTGGCCCTGGCATTCCCCTACACTGGGGCACAAAACCTTCACAAGGCCGAGGTCCTTTCCTCCTATTGATGATCAAGTTTCTGATCCTCTACTATACACATGCTGCCAGCTCTTTAAAGATCTCTTCTCACCAAGCATTTTTGGCCAGCCTGGAACTCTCCCCATAGACCATGCTGCCATACAATACAGACCCACTTGCCTTGGGGCTGGAGAGATGGCTTGGCAGTTAAGAGCACTGACTGCTCTTTTAGAGGACCTGAGTTCAATTCCCAGCACCTACGTGGCAGCTTAGAACTGTCTGTAACACTCTTTCCAGGGGATCTGATATCCTCACACAGACATACATGACATAGTTCAGCAAGTGAAGGTGCTTGTCACCCAGCCTGGCATGTACAGGAGGAAAGAACGAGGTGCTCTACAAACTTGTCCTCTCAACCACACACACACTCTATGTCATGAGCTTCCACACATATAAGAAAAAAAAAACCCAACATCCACCCGCCTCTGCCTCCCCAGCACTGGCACTACAGATATGCTCCATCATACCCTGCACCTCCTAAACTTTTTGGAGCAGCCTCTATGAGCTAGTTTGTTTCTTGTTTCTTTCAACTCCCCATTCTTAGTATGGGCTGCTAGTAAACATTGATTTACTCGCATCAATTGATTAGTTGATGGCATCCAGGAAGTCTAACAAGAGCCAAGTGTCCCTTCTGCTCTTGTTTCAGGGACTCTTGCTTTCTCAGTGTATTCTTTTTTCCTGGAGTGCAGTTTATTCTTCTGTAAATCAAGAGGGTTGGTCTAGGTGTCAAAGTCCCTTCACTCTCTAGCCATCTCAAAAGTCAGTGTGGTCTCCAGGCCTAGAGTCACACCTCAAGTGAGGATCTTCGCTGCAGCTTAGGAAACAGCCTAGGGCTCACTAGCAATGCTCCCACTTACTGAGGCTCTCCTGTAATGTTTATTTCAGTGAGCAGATGTTATCTAGTAGGTGGATTGGAGAACTGAAGAACTCAGTTTTCACACAGAACAGGTAAGAGTGTGACCAGGCAATAAGGATGGAATTACAAGAGAGACTTGTCTTCATCCATAAATAGCTCTGGAAGAGTCCATGGGCAGCAGATGATCAGAACGAGAGACTAACAAGAAGCCACTTTCCCTCAAGTACAGGTAAGTAGGGATGTCTACAGCCTTATGCTAAAGAGAAAGAGTCAGGATAGTGCTCCCTACAGTTTCTGTACCCTGTGGAATTACATAGGAGATGATGTGGGATCGAATGTGGGACATTAAACAATGATAATTGAGTCTCTAGACATTAGGGTGGCAACATCCAGCAGAGTTCTCCGTATGTTTGGAAAGTAGATCTTTGTTTAAGTGGAATAATGGATTCTCATAGACTAGCTATCAAAGTCTTCTAACTTCTAAGTAAGGTTAACATGAACAATAAACAAGAAACCTTTAATAGAAATAGTTTGGTACTTGGATTAGGCCCTATTTATTTAGGTCCATGTCTGTAAGTTCTATGAAATATTACATAATATCATGGAAATGAGACCAGGGAGGTGAGGGCATAGACGTATTAGCAGTGTTGTTCATTGACTTTTTTGGTTTGTGACTTAGAAAATTCTATAAGACATAGCCTGTATGCAGCGTGACCACAGATATTCGGGGTGAGGTAGCTAAGGACAGGAGGAACTAAAGTTTGCTTTGGATGGAGTGTTGAAGATGGGAAGGGAATGGTCAGTCTGGGAAAATGAGCAATTTTAGAACGTCCATTTAAGCCTGATTGCCCAAGTTAAAATTGCACCATACTTTGTCCAAACCTGGATCATGCTCTCTTAGCTTGGTGCATACTTTCTTGTTTGTTCCCCTCTGTGTGTTCATTGATGCAGGGTATGAGTGGATTCTATGATTTTTATGTTTTGTAAATAAATATTTATATCCTAGATAGATGCAAGCTACATGATACTATAGAATCATATGTATTCTGTTGAAGACAATAAATAAATATATGAAATGAGCAAAATTTTAGTATTATATTAGACTTTATTATAGTAAATTGGATACCTTGTAATTTTATAAATATATAATTTCAAAGTTACTATAAGCATATTACCATTTTTAAGACTTATAATTATTGTTTTTAATTGTGTGTATCTATGTGTGGTGGTGGTGGTGGTGGTGGTGGTGGTGGTGGTGGTGGTGGTGGTGGTGGTGGTGTGTGTGTGTGTGTGTGTGTGTGTGTGTGAACAGACATGTCCAAGGAATGTTTGGGTCTTCTGCATCTCCAGCAGTGATAGTACTTGTGAGCCCTTCAACATGGGTGCTTGGAAACTCTCTTGGATTTTCTATGAGAGCGGTGGGCACTCTTGACCAGTGAGCCATTGCAGCAGCCTGGTGTTAAAGATCTAGTGAGAGTAGAACTTGTTCACTTTCTCTCAACCTCAGTCTATGAGTGCTAACAGTGGAACTAAAATGGAAACCTTGAAAACCCTTGTCTTTGACCTCTATGGGACAATGTGCTTAGACGCAATGTCTCACATTCTTCGCATTCCTTCTTGCTAATACTGAACTTGATTGCGGCTTAGGGGCCAGTCACTGTGGCTACTGAGCAGGAAGAGCCTGCGGTCAACCACGGGGCCAGTGCAAGGCCATCAGAAGGCTGCTCCTTGCTTAGGGTTCTACCTGGGGAAGAGACTCACTTCACTTTTCTCTGTTTATTCTTCCTTGTGCCGAGACCAGGAGTGAGTCTGAAGGCTATATGTGGGAAGGAGCAGGAAAGAGGAGTGTTTGGGAGGACAGGGGCCCTTGCAGAGATACAGTGTGGTGAGGGCCCCAGCCAACCAGAGCGTCTCCTCATTGTCCTGCAGGTCACCATCATGATGCCCCCTCAAGTCCTCATTTTGGGCCTCCTACTCCTTGTCCCAGGTGAGTGAGAGGTGGGTTGGGGAATGCCTGGGAGGATGGAGGTTCAGACAAATGCATTCCATGGGATGTAGAATCACAGGTTATATAGAGAACAAAGAACCAGGAGGAAACTGTAGCCCCACAGAAATTTCTTAACTTACATGAATTAAAATATAACATCCATAAGACGTCAGGTAAGGGGGGAATGCATGTACTTGCAGGTAATATTCAAGTAAGGGTGAGTACATGTATGTACATGTTATAATCAATGCATGTGAGCTGCAGAAAGGGCATGAAAGGGCAACCTAACCTTCATTTGTCCCATAGGCCATTTACTAGAACCTCTCATCTTCAGTTAATATATATATATATATATATATATATATATATATATAGTAACTTGATATATATATATATATATATCAAGAGCTGAGATTATAGGTGTGAGCCCTTACATCTGGTACAGATTCTAAATATTACAATCTAATCTCTAGGAAACGGGACTGTGGAAGGTCATTATACATTTTTAGAACTTTGTATAATGATATGTATTATGTTTGTGATCCTTAAAAAATGATTAGCTGGAATCTTAATACACACACCATTTCTTAAATGAATGTAACCTGTTTTCTGTGGGCTGAGAATAAAGTCACACACTCAAGTCAAATAGCTTTTTGACCATAGCAGGAAGTCTGTATCCAAAAATTGTGCCTGCAATTCATTCCTTGGCGCAGCAGAACTGTCAACTCTCAGCTTAGCTATGATAGAGATAAAATCCTTCGGTGATGTGAGGATCATTGAAGTACAGCCTTATTACAATGAAATCCAATGTCTAAAAATTGTTCTTATTTTGGGCTTGTACCACAGTAAAGGCCAAGATTTTAAACTCTACTAAATACAAAACAAACAAACAAAAAGACTTTACATATTTATGTCATTTAAGAAAATACTAGTAGTGATGTATTATTTTGAAATATACAGTTAATATGTCTGGAGTTATTTGAAATTTATACTGAGAAGAACGTATGTATTTGCACTATTGCTGTAGACAAGCATATACATAACACTGTTAAATTGATTGTTTTATATCAAACAACTTTTATAATACTCATTTTTATTATAACATTTTATAAATTTTAAGAAATATGACAAAAAAAGATATTGTAGGTATTGAAGAGGGGGTCTCTGGGAGGAGTTGGGGTACAAAAGGGAAACAAGAATGTGATTTAATTCTGTTTACTTAAAATATGTTTTTAAATGTTAACAAATTCAGACAAATTGAAATCATGTAACTTTTCTCATCATAATGCAATAAAAGTTAAAAAAATATAAATAAATAAATAGATAAATAAATAAATAAATTGTTTTTAAAAAGGAATCACATGAGTAGCGAGCCTCACCTAAAAAAAAAAAATTATTAGCTGAAATCATGTAATGAGTGTCTCAGTGAATACATACCCATTACACACTCATTTTATACAACAAAGAACATGCTTTCTCAGACCACGTCCCAAACACACAGGCCAGACACAGGCTGGGCAGGAACCTAGTGACCACCCAGTGACTCTCACAGTTCACTGTTCTGTGTTATTTGCTTATTTCTTTCTTCCTGTGATGGGATCCAACCCAGGGGCTGGTGTGGGCTAGGTGAGCATGGCATCCTTGAGCTGCATCTTCAGCCCTCAGATTTCCTTTATGTGGAAGCAACTGGTAATGGAGACATCTGTCCATCCTCTTATAAAGTTGTTGTGCTAGGTTTAAAATTTGCATGATTTAATCCTTGATTTGATATTCTGATTTTGTGGTCGCACATTATGAGTGCTGTTCATTTCTGGAATGTTATTAACATACAGGAAAAATCCTTGTTCAGTTTCTGGTTTTGGTTTTAGTTTGTTTTAGTTTAGAATCAGCTTTGAGGACTGATCCTAAAGGCTCCGGCTTCCTGAGGGATTTTATAAAACTCATTCTGAGCTTGGCCTGGTGGTGCACACCTTTGATCCCAGCACTGGGAAGGTAGAGGCAGGCAGATCTCCATGAATTCAGGCAGCCTGGTCTACATACAGAGTTCTAAATACTGAGGTCAGCCAAGGTTACAATAGTGAGACCTTGTCTCAAAAAAGCAAAACAAAACAAAACAATGAAAACCATATGAATAAATGGAAGCCATCCTGAAAATTGATGCTGAAGTTAGTAAAGTTCTACCTTTACACCACCAATGCTAAAAAACAGACAGAAAACAAACCCTGGGCTATTTATATAGGGGAGGTGGCTGAAGAGTTAGTGGTTTCATTTTCAATAGCATTGAAAGGAGGGCTAGAGGTGGTTTGAGACAGGCTTTCAGAAACCCAGGTTCACTACACTAGTCTCCTGCCTTCACCTTCGGAGGTCATCTTTTGCAGGAAGCCATCATTGTGTACAGTGTCTGGGAGAGCAATTTAAAAATTTTTAAAATTAAAAAAATTGAGCCAGTGTTAATTGGAGATGCTTATAGTCCCATTTCTCAGGACTCTGAGCCAGAGTAGAGTGAGCACAGCCTGGACTACTGAGCAAGTCTCTGTGTGCAAACAATTGAACAGGTCCAGCATAGTGGTGTGTCATGCCTTTCATCCTAGCAGTCAGAATTAGGCAGATCTCTGTCAGTTCCCGGCTTGCCTAATCTACATAGAGAGTTCTAGACCTGAAAGACCTATATGTTGAGATCTGTTTCAAAAAGAAAGGAGAAAAATAAAGGGAAATAACAAATACAAAAAGAATTAAGTAGCTATAGTTTGAACATAATACACTTACAGTAAATTGTTTTACACACACACACACACACACACACACACACACACACACATTATATAATCACAATGTGAACATCACTAACAGAAGTTTGTTTATAGCAAAAATACTAAGCTCTCAAAACTCCCCCAAATAAACAGGAAAAAAAAGGGCCCACAGAGCACATGTCTCCCACGCATCCTCTGTCAGGTTTAATCTGCAGTTGAGCCAGAAAGGGAATATGGGAAAGAAATGAAGAAGTAAAATCAATTGTAGGAAAATGTTGACAGTTCACTCTCCATTTCTACCTCTTTATCCACAGCTGCTGTGGATTCTTTCCCAGAAGTGCATGGAGTGGTGGGTCAGCCTGTCACACTGCCATGTATATATCCAGTGTCTAATGGATTAGCATCCATGTGCTGGGGCCGAGGTGAATGCGCTTCTGATACATGTGGACAAACACTTGTCTGGACTGATGGAGACCAAGTCAACTATCAGACAAGCAGCCGCTACCAGATAAACACTCAGCTCCTTCAAGGAAATGCGTCCTTGACAATCGAGGATGCCTATGAGAGCGACAGTGGTCTCTACTGCTGTCGAGTGGAAATGAAGGAATGGGATGGTGTGCAGATCCTGACCACCTCACTGCAGGTTCAACCAGGTAAGCTCACCTTCTTTCTTTGCTTATTTCTTGCAAGGGAGCCGAGTCCTTTGTTTGCTAATAATTTGTTCTTTTCCCATAACAAGGAAACAAATGTTCTTATAAATACACTTGTGGTTTGCTTTGTATTATTTTTAGTGACATAAACTTGGGTATGTTAGGCTGTCCTCTGATGGCCATGTCCTTCTGGCTATCCTGCCTCTAATCTTCTAGAGGTGAGAACATATGAAAGTCCCTTCACACCCAGACTTAAATATCTTTTCGGGGCACAGAGTACATTCTATGTATTTGGATGAAACCCTAACATTTTCCTTATAAGGGAAGGCCATGAGTTATAAGTCAGGATCCATGTCCTCACTGTACTTGGGACAGACCTGTTGGTTTATGAAACTGAGCTCACGCTTCCATCCTAAAACATGGTGGGGAGCATATTTAAGCTGACGTGTCATGAACTGAAAGAGTATATTTCGTCTCTGAGATTACACCTTGTAACATTAAAACATACATTTCTATTTGCTTCATTGACAGGATTTCTCAGTTTAGCCCTGGCTGCCCTAGAATTCCCTTTGTAGACCAAGCTAGCCTCAAACTCACAGAGATTCTGCTTCTCAAGTGCTAGGATTAAAGGTAGGGACTACCAGACCTGGTCAACACACTCCGTTCTCAACACTATAAAAGCACAACAGCTCTACCCTGAAAAGCAAACCATCTGGGGTGCTGCTGAGCAAATGAGCTGCCTTCCACAATGGGCAGCTGACCTGAGCACAGGCCACAGGTATAGGTGGACAGTGCTACTCCCTGTCTGCCTGCCTTGGGCTTTTGAAATAGTCCTCACATCATATCACAAAATTATCCTTTTATGTATAAAAATAGCCACATGGGGAAGTGTTTTCTTTCAACACCTGCTCAACGGTTACTAGCGAGAAGTTCGTGAAAACCCCAGGTCTTAAATTACAGTTTCCTTTTGGATGTGGATATCCTTGTCATAAAAGGAGTTAAATCATTAGACTGTACTTTCCTCTGATGCTAATTCCTAATCTCCTTTACTAATGGCTTACCAAGAAAATAGAAGCCAGTAGTACCTGTCTGTATTCTTTTTGAATTTTGAATTCAGATCATTATTTTGTAATTGATCAACCATGTACTTTGGTTTTCTTTCCTTCTTTTCCTTCCTTCCTTCCTTCCTTCCTTCCTTCCTTCCTTCCT
>JADRCD010236682.1:13456-23945 GCA_019843815.1 Montemys delectorum
ATTCATTCATTCATTCATTCATTCATTCATTGATACAGGATAACACTGTATAGTACAGCTCATCTGGATGTCCATATGTAATCAGGCTGGCCTTACACAGACCCAGCTGCCTCTGCTTCTGAGCGATGGGATTAAAAGCCTATGTCGCCATGCAAAAGTGCTTGTTATCAAGCATAGAAATTCTTTCACTGGTCAGTGTTTAAAAGTCGTCTGCCTCGCTAGTCACTCGTCCACAGGGGACACTCTGCCTCATGCTTAACAACCAAGTCTACGTTTTCTTGGAATTCCCACACACTGTCTCAGGACCCTCATCAGCTCTTCTGCACTTTCTCATCTCCCTGGGAGGGGGAAAAAAAAGCCCCAGCGGAAGAAAGGAGAAGCTCCTGGACTCGCTGCTTCTCTTCTGGGTTTTGCCTTTATTATGATCCTCTGACTAGATTTTTTGTGTGGTTGCTATTTTTTTTTTTCTCTACCTCAAAGATATTTACTATCCAGGGCAGGTTTTAGATTGTGCTCAAGCCTCTGGATCTACATTAATGGTTCAGTAAACTATAGTCTGGACAGGCCAGATTTGTAACTTACTGGTGTGAATAGATTTATTGCAGCACAGCCATTCCCACTCCTTGCCGCGTTGTCCCCACTAAGTCCACACCGTTGGACAGGAGTGCTTTCCCCCTAACACCTACTGTTTGGTTCCTGAGTCCAAGATACTCATTTATTACTAGCTGGTCCTCTAAGGGGAAGGGAAGTGAGGTGAGGGCCAGGAAGATGGCTCAGTGGGTAAAGGTGCCTGTGGCTAAGGCTTGATTACCTGAGTTCAATTCTTGCAAGATACTTGGTAGAAGGTGAGAAACAATTCTCTCAAGGTGACCTCTCACCTCAAAACTTTGCCCATGGCAAATTCAACACACACACACACACACACACACACACACACACACACACACACACACAGAGAGAGAGAGAGAGAGAGAGAGAGAGAGAGAGAGAGAGAGAGAGAGAGAGAGAGAGAGAGAGAGAGAGGACAACGAACAACAGAAATAAATAAATACAATTTTTAAAATTTGAAGGTGGGCTGAACTCTATCTACAGCTTTCTGCATGTAACAGATGAACATATTTCTTTTACTTTTTTGATGGAAAAAGTGGTCTAAATTTGAATTACATTGCATCCATTAAAGAGAAGAATGTTGGGAGGAGTTGGTCCCTGTTTCTGGGTTTTGTTTTGTAGTTAGCTGAATTAGGTTTGACTGATGCTGCTTCTGGGGAACCATGGCAGCTGACAGAGCAGCGTGGACACTCCTGCTGGAGCCCTCACTGACTGTTTCTTCCAGGCACCATTCCCCATACTCTCACCACCATGCCCCATGCCTTCTCTATCTCACAGAATTTCTTAGAGAGATCTTAGGATCTGACGACTGTCATTCATAAAAGCTGGTCAGTGACCAAGGCCAGAAGTTCAGGAGAGGACCGTGTGCCTGGAGACAGCCTCTCACTGCTGGGCTGTGGAACAGGTGCAGCAGAACACTCTTCTTGCTTCTTGCTCGACTTGCACTGGCTTTCATATTGATTTCTGAATTCAGGAGTTCCAACAAGTTCTTCAAGGAGACTTACAATTTCAAGTGGATTTGAACCTATCAGTAGACCTGAGCCTACTCTTACAAGACCAGAAACAATCACAAACCACACCTAATCCAAGGAGACCCTCAACCACTACAAGATCCATAGCTACTCCAAGGAGACCCACAACTACACCAAGAAAACCAAAAACAACCACAATATCCAACACTCCAAGAAGACTCACACATCCTATAAAACCCACACCTACTCCAAGTACACCTTCAACAACCACAAAATCCACAGCTATTTCAAGACTCTCAACTACCATAAAACTAATGACTACTCCAGAGAACCATAAACCCCACAACTACTGATGTCTCAGAAACACCCTGATATACGAATGGAGTTCAGTGGCTCCCCTGCCACACCACATCCTAATCTTCTTATCATAGAAGACACATTGGCTTGTGGGTGATGCGATAGGTGATTCTTAAAGCAATTGTGATCCAGGTCGAGGTACAGTGCCATGTTAGGTGATAGACATCAGGGCAGTTCCACTCGTGCTGAGTAGAGGTATTCTGACCTTTGGATGTGTATGTGGCATTTGTGTACTTATCACCCTCAGCTCATGTGGAAGTACAGATAAGGTAGGACCTTAAACTGTTCCACAACTGAGGCCTCTGGTTCACCTAAATTTGTAGATAAGCCTGGCATACACTTGTGTTTCACACACGAACACACACACACACACACACACACACACAGAGAGAGAGAGAGAGAGAGAGAGAGAGAGAGAGAGAGAGAGAAAGAAAGAGAGAGAGAGAGTTCCATGAGGCCAGAACACAAAAGTTAAGATGTGCAAATTCCTAGAGAAATAATTTTGTAAAATGTTAACTATTTAGTGTGTGATGCTCTGTGCCCCTATAGTACCTGATGTTATTTAACTTTCAATTCATCATAGAAGATGGTGTGAATATGTGTAGTGTCTGTAGTGAAAAATCTAACTTCTTTGTAATTACAATTCGTTTTCATTCTTGTTGAGCAGTTTGGACTACGTCTGTGACACCTTCGAACCACTCCTGGAATAATCACACTGTAAGCATATCCCTCTCTGTGCAAGATCCATTTGTCTATCTTTCTGGAGTCATGTTGCCTTTAAACACTTGCTCGAATTAGTTTATCGACGTTTGTCTCAAAAGAAGATGAAGAAATAGAAGTAAAGAAAAATGGTCATGCATAGTTGTTTATGCCTTTATCTTAGAACTCAGGCAGTCGATATAAGAGACACCACGGGTGAGGCTAGCTTGGACAACCAAAGCATCTTGAGTTACATTGTGAGACTCTTTCTCAAAAACAACCAAACCACTAAGTATATGATAAAAAAAATCTATTAAAAAGAAGAAAGGATGTGACTATGAAATGGTTATTGGGAAGCAGCAAGTTTGTTAAATATGCCTAATAAATGGTATTTTACAAAACAATGAAGGTAGTGACCCAGAGATTGACTGATTCTCCAAAGCTAAAAGTTAAGTTAAAAAAAGAACGAGCTAACTAAAGGTGAATAAATTAATAAATTAATAAATTAATAAATTAACCATATTTGTTGAAAGTACTATTCGTTGAGCAGACTTATTCAGTTTTAGCACGGTCCTGCATGGCACAGTTGGACCTGAGCTTGGTGAACTGCAGTACAGGTCATCTTTATCAGCAAGAAGAAATACTTTAGAATTAAAAAATGTAAAACTACCAGAAAAATCTGGACTCTGCAGCTGTCAGGCTGTCTCTAGGTGCATGAAGCAGTGCATGGAGAACTGGGCACAGAAGCACTCCTTTATGTGCTGGTGTCAGGGGCTTTTGACTCCTTTGTTTTTGAGATGGGGTCTCCTGGACACCAGGCTGGCCTTGAATTCCCTACAGAGCTGAGAAGGATAATGAACTCCTGACCCTCCTGGCTCTACTTCTCCTCCTGGGATCACGGGTGTGCACAGCTGTGCTTAGCAACAGAGGGCTGCTTCTTGAAGCTGCAGATCAGCTTCCCAGACTCCATCTCCTGGGAGGGTTGAAAAGATGTGTGAAGATGAGTGAAAAAGGATAGCCCCTGCTCCTACTTACAGCCAGGAAATGCTATAAAGTAAATGTTCAGTGGGCAGGGCAGACACTCCTGTAATCCAAGCACTCAGGAGGTGCAGGCAGGAGGATCAGAAGGCCAACACATTGACTACATAGTGAGTGATAAGCCTGCCTGGAATACATGAGACCCTGTCTCAAAACCTACAGACATTACTTCATAATGTTTGTCAAATTTATCAAGAAGTACCTGACAATACCTTACCCAAGAACCCCACTGAACATGTCATTTGTAGCTGTAGAGACAGAGCTCACAGAGCTTAGCTAATGTGTCCATGTTCTCACTGACTAAGCAGAGGAACTAGGGTTGTGATCCAGAGATGAGGCTCATACAAGGGCAAAGACCCGATCTCATAGTCTGCTTCCTGCAGTTAATCTTATAGTATGGGGGCTGCTTAAGGCTAGCAGATCAGTGCTGAGCAATGACGTGGTATTGGGTCATAGCCTGTCACATGTTTATTTCCATAGGTGATGATCCCTGGTCACCTTTACCAGAGTGAAGCATTTCAGTCTGATCACACAGTGCTAACCAACCCGCATCCACAAACAGCTTCTCCCGAGTGATTTTATATAGATGTAGCTCTTGCCTGGCATGAAGACCGTGGCTTTAGTCGAAGTTATCAGGGGGCAGAGGTATGGAGAATTCGAGGTTTGCTCTGGCTATGTAGTGTGGCTATATAGATACAGGCTGCATACCTGTCTCAAGTGAAAAACAAGTAGAATGTAGCATTGCCTTTTACAAGACAGGTAGGATCTATGAAGACAGAGTAGACCTAGGAGCTGGACACACGCCTGTAACATCGGACTGTCAATTTGAAAGGAGGCACTGCTTTTCTCAATAGAGGAATAACCTACTGAATATTAATCCTGATATAGTCACTCTCAAGATATGCAAACATGTTGTCATTTCAAACTACATAGAAAACATTTTTATCACTCTCCTAGACACTTTGAAGCTTGCATTGTCTAAGAGTTCCACAGCTTAGTACCAACTCAGCTTTATGTTAGATTTTACTTGTATGCTCTAGTCTCCATCTTTTTTATAACACATGGTCTCTCTATGTAGCTCTGGGTGTCTTAGAACTGCTAGGTAGGCCAGACTCTCTTGGAACACTCAGGTATTCCTCTGCATCCCACGTGCTGGGAATCAACGTGTGCACAACCTTATACTTGCACAGTCTATGAAAGCCACTGGCAATGGAGGGAAAAGTCTAGATTGAGGTATGGGATGTGTTTTCTGCTCATCTCAGTTGGCGCCTCTTTAATTACTCATGTTTCCTTAGGAAGTGGTCCCCACAGAGAAGCCCCTGAAGATCCCCATTAGGGGCCTCTTTATTGGAATCTCTGTGTCCGCCTCACTGCTGATCCTTGCGAGCATCCCAACTATCATACGTGAGTGACTTTATCGCAGTTCCCAATGTCAGAAACGGGTCTGGGTCTCCATGAGAAGTGCTAACAAAATCCAAGGAATTTTAGAAGAGCACAAAATGTTTTACTCCCATAGGAATGTCAGCCATTGACTATTCCAGACACCATACATTACATCTTTACTGACATATTTCACATGACTGGGCAGAAATTTGGGGATAAGAATATGCCTGTCAAATGTCGGGATGGTTCCTCTAATATTTAGAACTTGGTGATTCATAAGGATTATTTAACCCTTAGGTGGTCCTAAGGGTTGTTTATTCTCCTCTGAGTGAGGATGGTTAATGGGAGACTGTCTTTGACAGGAAGGGGAGGGTGTGGAGTAGGTGGTGGTGGCACACACATCCTTAACTACATTATGGAAGGAACCAAAGCCTGTACAGTGTGCTACCTTAGTGACACTTAATAGGATCTTTAATGGAAGAGACCATTAGTAGGACCTTGTGTCCCAGGTTGCTTGGAGAGTCCATATTTAGCTTATTTTTCACCAGTCAACTTAAAAACCTAGATTTCTTCATTTTTTTTTCTTCAGCGAATGATAGTTTACCAATGTCACTCTTGCATGTTAGGAACGCTATGTGGGTGAATGCACGAAGCCATGAATACAGAGAAGATACTTGGATACAGATCCATGGCTTCCAGGGAATGGTTCAGTTAAAAACAGACACAGCACCCTGATTAGAAGGAAATACCATGAATGTTTTTTGATGACATGTTCAATTTTCCTTTCAACTCCTCACACCCAATTTTAGGATGCAGACACAGAGAAAAGAAGAAGCCAGAAAGGTAAGCTGTCTTGGCTTGTTCTAGTTGCTTTGGAACTTGCAGTCTTGTAGATTTCTCCTGGTTTCTTTCTTCCTGTTCCTTTTCTCCTTCTCTTTCTCTCTCTCCCTTTCTCCTCCCCGTCTTTTTAAAATTTACTTACTCTTACTTATTTTTTTTCATGTAATATATTTTGGTCAGGTTCCTTTCTTTCTCAATACCACTTTCCTACCCACCCAAGATTACATTCTCTCTTCCTTTCAAAAGGAGGCAGGGAGAGGAAGAAAAAAAAACCTACAAAAATACTAACATGAGATCAGTGTAATCACCTGAAGACCAGTTTCTGTCAGTTGCCACATTGCACAGTCTGAGCTTTCTGACCCTAAATTGTTTCCAAACCTGTTCAAATGATACGGACCCAAACACAGAGAAGCTTTGTCCCATCTTCTTTGTAATTCTCAGCACAGGTGTTCTTCTTGTGGCTGAATGGAGACGCTCATTTTTGTTCTACATTTCAGTTATAGAGATGGCCAGTGTAGAGATGACAAAATCCACTATGTCAAAACTCCACCCATGAGTTAAAGTTAGTCAGTTTTCTTCTATTATTTGCTCTTCCTTGAGCTCTAGAAGTTCAAATATCAGTCTACCATGACTACACTCAGTAAAAGCCCCTCCCATGGTTGATGGGAAAGGCCAGACCAGAGACACCAGCAGTTCTCTCTAAAATCATTGCCTTTCTCTGTAGCACCTGATATTCTGTGCATGTGCTGTATGCAAATGTGTGCCACGCATGTCATCTTTGCAGCTGTTTCCAAACCCCCCAGCCCCTGTGAAAGGCCCTGTTTGTTGCTTTACCCATTTTCCCACTCCATATTAGTGTTAGAGTATGTAAATGCTATGCAGATTTCAAAACCATTTCTATTTTCTTTAGCACGATGCTTGTATGTATAGACGCAGGTTCCTGAGAACGTCAGAGGACAACTATGTGGATCTACTTCTGTCCTTCTGTCTTTCCCTGGGTTCCAGGAATGTCGCATGGGTCACAGTTCTAAACTGTAAATACAGGAGTCATCCAGTTCTTAGCTCAGTTCCAAAATGCACACCCTGATTAGGTAACTGCATTTGGTGTTAGACATCTGTCTTTTAAATTTGCCACTTTTGTTGTCCATTACGTGAGTATATGGATGGATGCTAATATGAACTGGTTTTGTTTTACTATTTCTTGGTTTGTCTGATGTTTACTAAACTTAATGCCAGATCTCTGTGTGGTACTGATCATTCACTGTTACAGTTTTGTGAATGGGGTTCTTTCAGTTCCAAATGATTCCTGATTCATGCTGAATCATGAAAAACAAAACAAAACAAAACAAACAAACAAAAAAAAACACTGCTGATAACAGTAAAACGACCTTCCTGGTTTTTTTTTGTTTTTTTGTTTTTTTTCCAGCAACTCTGAATGCAGCTCAGTTTTCTTCCATGCTTATCAGAATGGTGCTTTTCAAAGTATAGTGCAACTTCAAGCCGAAGATATAGTCTACGTTATTGAAGACAATTTTTATCCAAGGATTAAATCCCAGTTACCCTCTGAGATGACAACATTTCAAAGCTGCAGAAGAAAGTAATGGGACTGTAACTGTGCTGGGCATTCGTTAAGCTGCAGGGCTGTTTTCTGGGTCAGTTCATCTCATGTTCCCATTTCCCCCGCAGTAGGTGAGAGCATGACTTTGTAGCTGTTCATATGCATGGTGACTGCTAATATAGTACTCATTCTTGCTACATATTGGGGAGTCGTCTCAAAAACACAAACACTTTAGAATTTCATGTTTTCTTTAGAGCTCATAAGTCTTGTGTCCACCAGAGACAATCATTGGTAATCTAGGAAATGGCCTTCTGTCTCACTAAAATCATTAAAAAGACAGGAATATAAGTGTAGATATATGTATATAAATATGTGTGTATGTAAACATAATATATTTAAATATATATGTATATATATAATATTTTTAAAAGAAGAGAAGAATGTGATTTAGATATAAAAATCTGAAAATGGAGAGGGCGAAGCTTAATTTAGAAGTACTTTATGATTATGTTTTATTTATTGTACCTCAAATTGTCATTTTTCTCACCTTCCCTCAAGGGGCTTAAGTCATGGGAGCTGCAGGTTTAATTTATCTGGTAGATAAACAGAAAGGAGTCTAGATATGTTCATGATTTCTAATAGCTCATGGAATATGACGCATGGTATTCTTAGGATAAGAATTATGTTTTCTGTCAGGAGAGGTTACCATAGTGAGTATGGACCGGGCAGACATCTGGGAAGAAGATAATGGGGCACAGGACTGAGGTCATTGGTGCTATTTCCACTACACCTCTGCCTTGATGCTCAGTGTTCTAGACTCACCCACTGAGCTCTGAGTTAGGAGCTAGGAGGGGACAATGCAGAAATGGAAGGGGAGATGAGGGAGCTGGACTCGGGGTCTCGACCTTAGAAAAGCCCTGTTGCCGGTGGGATAGTGTTTGAGGTTATGCACTTATTCTAGGACTATTCTAATGACATAAGACGTGGATTATTGACTATCTTTTTAAGTGAAATGATGGCCACATCTTACTTAGTAAACCCTGTAAATATCCAAAATTATTTTCCATGCAGGGGATATTTGCCTAAAACAGGAAAGCCAAAAGTCTATGTGGTCATCCTTGGACGGAAGAGGAGGCAGTTACCCAGAAAAACAGAAAGACCTTGACCCAAGTCACCAGGGTAGTGTATGGCTAATGCGGAATCCTAACACATGGTGCCCTTTTCTCACTCCAATAAGATCTACAAGCTTGGCTTCCCAGACAATGGGGCACACATCTTTAATTCCAGCCTCTTTCATGCAAGGTCAGCAGTCTACCCCTAAGCTACATCCCTAGCTCATGTAATATCAGTCTAAAACCAGGAGAACACACCCATACAGGCACTCACAACAAATCTGTGCAACTTAGAGGTTCACAGTCCTGCCTGAACCTGGAAGAGATTGGTGTAAAAGGAGACAATTCAGACTGTGACTCCAGAGGTGACAATGGTCCTGTTTTGAGGGTGAGGCCTGCGCACTTGTTAACATGACACTCTCCATGTGACACTAATGATCAGTCAGAGTCTTGAACCTCTCTGGTCTAGGCCTTCCTTCTGCTACTGCAGATCGTCTCCTTTAGTTTGAAAACATGTGGAAGCTACACCACTGGCCTTCAAACATTAGGGCTTCTAACTCCTTTCCTATCCCAAGATCTGTAGCTAAGGAAGTCAGACATGAGAATCCTCTGTTTCTATGATATCATGACTCACAGGAGATGCTGATGGACACTGACGACATGGAAAGGTCTATTCACCTGGTTCGATGATGCCTAACTGCACTTCTAATTTTTTATCATTCATTGGACTAGGCAATTGTATCCTGCATCAATAGTTTCCTTGGTCAGATCGAGTCACATTCTCTACGGTCGGGACATGTCTCCTTTGTAGAAATTCCCCTTTATCTGGAATTTTATAGATTTATGATATGTTACATTTCTTCTGACAATGCTGAGCACCACACAGGCACACTGTGACCAAGGGCAGGGTTCCTTGCCCCAGCACACAGGCACAAATGTCCTAGAGGGAGGTAGAGTGTAGCTACAGAGCAGATAGACATTCATACTGACCTCAACTGTATAAGCATCTTCCAAAGACCCTACACAGAAAGGAAAGGAGGGCAAGATGGTGATGGAGGTGGGTCCATTTCTGCAAGCAATGCATCACAGAATAAAAGAGGAAACTATGGCTGCCCTGTTGGGAAAAGGATTGGCTGTGCCAATGATTCTCTGACTTTGAGAGGCAGCCGAGAGTCCTGATGAAATAGCTATTAAGAATGGACAGGACTCGGATCCTGGAATTCAACAGGTGGAGACAGGAAAATCCTGAATTAGAGGACAGACTGAACTATAAAGCAAGTTCCAGGGCTGGAGAGATGGCTCAGTGGTTAAGAGCACTGACTGCTCTTCCAAAGGTCCTGAGTTCAAATCCCAGCAACCATAGTGGCTCATAACCATCCATAACAAGATCTGACACCCTCTTCTGGAGTGTCTGAAGACAGCTACAGTGTGCTTACATATAGTAAATAAATAATTCTTAAAAAAAAGCAAGTTCCAGGCTGGCCTGAGTGAAGAAACTGTCTCTCAGAAAAGAAATGACCAGACCAGGAACGATGACTTAAGCCTGGAATCCCTGTGATAAGGAGTCTGTGGCAGAACTGCAGTGAATTTGTATTCAGCCTGGGCGACCTAGGCTCATTCTCTACCATGTCGGCCCCACTGGACTGAGGTGAAACATTAGAACTTACATTTTTTTTTATCTCCCATGTGTTGCATTGTGTGTCCTTAGCACCCCCCCCTTCAATATCACAGCCCTCAGAGAGAGTTGTGCACAGGTCTTTGAAGATAAAATCTAGGGCTAATGGAGTCAAGACTCAGAAAAGTGGACATTGTTGGCCAGGAAAATAGCTCACCTGTCTGGGCTAGTTGTCTGCTCACTAGCAAAGAAAAGGCTCGCTCTCTCTCTCTCTCTCTCTCTCTCTCTCTCTCTCTCTCTCTCTCTC
>JADRCD010236683.1:3520-34273 GCA_019843815.1 Montemys delectorum
TTGTCTTGTCTTGTCTTGTCTTGTCTTGTCTTGTCTTGTCTTGTCTTTTATTTCTTTATCCCCCCGCCCCAGGAAACCTAGATTGGCTTCAAACACTGTGTACCTGACAGAGACTCTACATTTCTTATATTCTTGCCTCCATCTCTAAAGTGCTTATATTTCAAGCAGGCACCACTGTGCTTACTTTATAGTTTGGCACTAATACTCTAATTCAGGACTTTATATAGGGGAACAAGCATTCTACAAATTGACTTCCAGCTGCAGTCCAATAAGTGGGATTTTTCAAACTAGAATTTAAAAATAAAGAACAATCCTGATAGAAAGATATAACAATTTCTGAGTTCGAGTCCAGCCTGGTCTACAGAGTGAGTTCCAGGACAGCCAGGGCTTTACAGAGAAACCCTGTCTCAAAAAACCATAAAAAATAAAAGAAAGAAAGACATGACTAAGTAAATGAGTAAATGTATCACAATACTCCTTACTGTACATGTGCTATCCCCTCAAAATTCAAATAGCAAACCCTAAATACCAATATATAATACAGGAAAGGGAACCTTCAGATAGTGAAGAATTACTATCAAAAGAACAGAATTACTATGAAAGAAGTTATTTGCTGAAAAATGGACTTTAATTGTATGAACAGAGTGGCTCAATGGGTAACAGTGATGCTGAGCAAGCCTGTGAGTTTGATTCCAAAAACACGTATAAAGATGGAAGAAGAGAGCTAAACCCATAGAATTTCCTCTGATTTCCACATGTACATTGCAGTATATATATCAATCCTGTCTCCCGAACACATCATTTACATAACTATTATAAATATAAATAAATAATATTTTAATGAATAAATGAATGAATGGATTACAAAGAGAGATTCCAGAGTAGGTTATTTTTTTCTGCCATGTGAAAAAAAAAAAAAAAAGCAAAATGCCATGAACCAGAAGCAAGTCTTCTCCAAAGCATTAGATGTGCTGAAATCTTGTTCTTGGGCTTTGGAGTCTCCACCAATAAGAATGGATTTCTGTAAAACACTCCTGGTTACTGCTAGGGCAGCCTAAATGGACCAAAGCACTCAGCATAATCAGCCATAGCATAGTTGCAATAAGACATGCATAGAAAAGACTATGCTGACAATATTCAGTAGAAAAAACTATCAGCATGTAACAGCACTGTACTACCTACAAGGGAGAATATAACAATAACTCTGAAGCAATATTGATGATACAGATGCAGGAAGTATATCATATGATGTAGTAGTTTTATGATATTGTATAACATGTTACCATGAACTGAGTAGCTTTAAACTACAGGTATTAGTGCTATAGACTTCAAGATCTTGAAGCTGACTCTTGTACCAATGAGTTTCTAGGCTGCAGGCAAGGTGTTGGCTGGGTTAATTTTTTTTTCTGGAACATAATACTGTCTCCTGAGATTGTGAGATATTGACAGAATGAATTTCCTTTAATTTTTAGAATTGAAGAACTGATTTTCTTACTGGCTGTCAGTCTAGACCAGTTTGTATTCTATATTATGGCCATGTGTTCCTCTTAGGGACCACATTTGAACTTTTTAAACACAAACAGAAAAGTAGCTTCAAGTTTACCCCTTTAAGTAAAGTCTGTTCTTTACAGGACTCAGCTCTTAATGTCAGGACAATACTATTAAAATCAACTCTGTTTTTTATTAAGGATTTTTCCTATTATTTGAGGAAAACAAAACAAAAAACACCTGTTCGCTTTTGTCACAGAGTGTACATTTGTCATGAGCATAGCATGAATGATGACCACACATTCTATATACTTTCAAGTGAAGTGAAAAAGATCAACCTGTTAATATTTAAAATGCGATTACTGGTGATGAGTTTATAGGCTTTCAAGAAATAGTTCAGCATCAAAAGTTCCAGTGAGGTTTGTTGTTGTTGTTGTTGTTGTTGTTGTTGTTGTTGTTCTGGTTGTTTGTTTGGTTGGTGGGGTTGTTGTGGTTGCTGTGACTATTGTTATTTTGTTTTTTATAAGTTTTTTTGTGTATGTGTGTGTACTTCCTACTGTGAAAGAGCACAAAGAATAGTATCTGTGTCTACAGCTGAAAAGTGAGGCCAGTATAAACTATTGGTAGTCACTGAAAGGATAGAAAGCTCAGGTGAACCAGGAGAAGAGAATGTTTTCACAACGTTGTGAGAAGGAGCAAGCAAAGAGGGAGGGAAGAGAGGATACTGTGTGTGAGGTCAGGAACTTGACAGTAGGGTTTTGTGAAACCTTGTTTGAAACACAAGGGGCCACTTAGTCCTCTGAAAGATACCTAGATTTTTATCTTTGGGAAATGTGTTGTATTTATTGTTTTTTAGAACTGGAGTTGGATGGGGATGTCTTAGGTGTTCGTTTGTTTGTTACCATAAAGAAGAATGTATTGTGGACTAAGCATAGCAATACTAATCTTAGCATCTTAAAGAACGTAATGGACTCAGTGTAAGTAAAGCCTTCGAATATTGCACTGATCATACATCCTTAACACCTTATCTTGGATTTATTTGATACTGCCCCAATATAACTCATACTGCATGGCTACTTCTCTGGTTTCATGAGCACCCTCTTCCTTCTGTTTCCTTCTACTTTACTTAAACTGATTCCCTTAGTTTCTTAATGATGCTAAGATTACTACTGTTATATATGTGGTCTTTACTACCTTATTCTTTATGGCGACCTTGTTCATTTATTTCAGATCATAGCAAATGTTTGTCTAGTATCCAACTCCAACAGTGCAATCTCATACACTCCCATGGTTACTTTCTGGCATATTGCCCTATTTAATTCTCTAACTATACTTCACACCATTAGATACTTTACTAGTTCATTCATTTTCTGTCATCTTTCAGTATATTCTTCCCCTGGATATACCATGAGCTCTGTAGGACACACAGTGTGTCCTTCTGGGTTTGCAGTGTATCACTAGTAACTAGATCAATGCCAGATATACAGAAGAGGCTTTAAAATTGCTTGTGAACAAATAAAATCCATAAAATGTAAGAGCTATTTGACATCAGGGGGAGGAGAGGCCCTCGGTCCTATGGATGTTCGATGTCCCAGTGTAGGGGAATGCCAGGACAGGAAGTTGGAAGTGGGTGGGTAGTAGAGTACCCTCATAGAGACGGGGGATGGGATAGGGGGTTTCTGGAGGGGAAACCTGGAAAGGGAATATCATTTGAAATGTAAATAAATAAAATATCTAATAAAAATGTTAGGATGTATTGGGAAGCTTACTTGTTCCTGTTTAGTGTATCATACCAGAGAAATGATCAAAAAAAAAAAACAAAACAAACAAAAAACCACTGTATTCATGTGACAATTAGCAGAGAAAGAAAACTAACCGAAGAGAACATAAAAGAGAAATAAAACACAAGTGAACAGACCCAAACACAACTGCTGACCTATTTACACAGATTTGACCTTATGAACTTTCTATTTACTTTGGGTCAAAGGTAAGGGATGTCTTTCAGGAATATAGTGCAAAGACAAAACTGTCAAATTTGACAGATCATAACTACTGTATGTTATTATCTTTTGTGAATGAGGAAACTGAGGCTCAGTCCGATTAAGAAAAGAATGGCTTATTGTCATAGAGAAGGCATTTCACATCACTTCTGTTTAACTGAAGGGGTTTGTTTAGCTTTGACATTCAGCAGTTTAAACTGGCCTTCTGTTCTGAGCCGTTCTAAAGGGAAGGTGCTCCTCTGTTTATTATCCAGAATTCTTAGCATCTTTTATAATTCAGAGGAAGGGAAAGTTAAGAGTGCATATTGAATAGAATTTCTGATTTTAAACCTTTGCTTGATAATGGCACAGCTTTATTTTTCTTATTATTTTTTTATAAGAAAAGAAATGAATAGAGTTACAAGCAGAAGCAATAACTATAGATGACTCTTTTCTACTTTCCCTGAGAACTTATTCAGTTCAAAGTCAGCTTTGTTTTCTTTTCTTTTATTTCATTTTCTTTCTTTCTTTCTTTCTTTTTGGAGCATTTTCTCTTTTTTAGTCTTTTCCTATTTATGTGCTAAATGCTTTGTAAATGATTTGTAAGGCTGATATTGCTTAATCACAGTTCACGCTTCTGAAACATCAACTTTTTTTTTCAATTTCAATATCTCTATTTGGATGTCAAAGTATGCTACCATCACCAAGGCTAATTCAATAGCAAGCCGTGATTATGTCATGTACACCTATTTTATTCTTACTCACTGAAAATCTGACTCTTATTTATTTCACGTGTGTGTATGAGTGTGTGTGTGTGTGTGTGTGTGTGTGTGATTATCTTTTATTTGTTCTTTTATGTTTTAGGCATGACTTTCATTTCAAAAACAAAGCTATATACTAGACATATAAAAGTCAACATAATATTAACAAAAGCTGTTTAGGGCTGTGGATGAGTAATTGCTTAGAAATGCTCTTTTTTGATTATAAGGTTAATGTATTATTCTAAAACAAACTAAAGACCATGGGGAACATGTAAGTGTATGCACAATCATATTGTTCATGTGATTCAGACACACATGTGTATACTGGTACAGATGCATATATGGATATATGCAGATGCTAGAGGACAAACTAGCATGTTTTTTGTCAGGTTGAATCCACATTAATTTTGAGACAGAGCCTCTTACCTACCTGGAATGTGTGGAGTAGGCTAAACTACTTTGCCAGTACTAGGAAATACAATACTCCTCAGTTACCTCTTTTTCAGTGCTAGGATTAGAAGCACATAAGTTCATATTTATTTTTCCATTGTTTTGGGGGTTCAGACTCATGAACTAGCTAGCTTTTGTGTCACAGTCTCTGTGTGAAGGAATGTGTGGAACAAACATATGAATGTGTGGTTTTGTGCACCTATTTACATGCATGATAAAGCCAGAGCAACACACCACGTGTCTTTCTTTGTTGTTCTCTGCCTGCCTTATTGCTTTAAGACAGGGTCTCACACTATAAACTGTTCAATGCTTTGCTAAGCTAACTGGTCAGCAAGCTCTTCAAATCTGCGTATTCTGCCTGACAATGCTGGGATTATAACCATGTAGAGCTGTGTCCAGCTTTTTGGATAAACGTCGGTCTTCATGCTTTTGTTGTCTTTTTATCCCTACTTCACAAAAGACTGAAGCACGTACTTGCCTTTCTGGAGTTTCATAGGCACCTGTCTTTTCCGGAATGATAACAAAAATACTTGTCCAGTAGCAATGGCTAACTCTAGATAGTATTCTCTCCCTTGCTACATGTGAGAAATCCAGTGAGGTAAGATGACCTCAGTTAACAAGGTTCATGCTGGTCTAACAACAAAGTTTGAACTTCTGACTAACTACATTTGATCAGTGCTCTGGCTTGACCTTACAGTATATTGTGTTTCCTGGCCTTGGTCTACCCAATATTTTCCTTTCTTTTTATTTAAGAAACTGGATGAAGTCTCTCTGATTGTGATTGTCTATCAATATAATAGAGTACCATTAAGAACCATTTCATTGGAAAATCCACAGAGTCGACTAACCTGGCCTCATAGAAGCTCACAGAGGCTGAACCAGCAATCAGGTAGTGGTCATGGTTCTGAACTAGACCCTCTGGATGTATGTTATGGTTGTGTAGCTTGGTCTTCCTGTGGGACTCCTAACTGTAGGAGCAAGGGGTTAGGGGCAGTTTCTGTCCCTTTGCCTGTTTTTGGGACCCTTCTCCTCCTACTACGTTGCCTCTTCTAGCTTTAATATGTGGGGATACGCCTAGTCTTAGTTTAACTTTTTATGCCATTTTAGTTGGCTTGGATGTACTGCTAGATTCTGAAGGGAAAATGAAGAGTAATGGATTTAGAAGACAAGTATGTGGAGGAGAAAAATGGGAGGGGGAAAGGGAGGAGAAAGTGTGGTCAAGATGTAATACATAAGAGAATAATAGAACCAGGGCCAGGGATCTGGAGAGGGTTGGTTGGTGAGTAGGGGGAAGGGGCGGGAACAGGGTTTTATTTTTTCAGAGGTTAAACCGAGAAAGGGGATATCATTTGAAATGTAAATAAAGAAAATATCTAATAAATAAATAGAATAATAAATAAAAAAAGTAATCAGAAGGAAAAACAACAACAAAACTAAAACAGACAAAAAGAAACATTTACTACACATGTAAATCAAAATAACTGTGGTAGAAAAATGCAATATCTATCTTGTTTAAGTAGATCTAAGTATATCAGTGTGTTGGGGGAAGAGGTAAAAATAAATCCATGGTAATCAAGGGTTAGACTAAAATGGTCTCATTTCAGTTTGTCTGTTTCAGAGATCGATCATGGTGATACTTGGGCTCTAGATCATGTATTAAGTATTTGTTAACTGGTCAGAAAGGAGTATAACTTTATGCTTACTTTTCATAAAGAATTGTGCTAAATGCTTGTGATAAAGATACTATCCCAGGACTAACCCCTGGGAGGCCTTATTCCTTACCCTGGAGATGGGGATTCTTGGACAGGCATCTGTTCCCAAAACATTGACCAGGGACCCATATATCTAAGATTATTGGCATCTGCAAACTGCAATTTGTGATTCCTAAAACTTCACCAGAGGTCCTCCCTTTTTTTAGACAACAAAAATGGGGACAAGGGAGGCTGGGTTGCAGAGGACATAATTTTGTGGAGCACTTTGAGGAATAGTCTCTTATGGAAACTTGATATTGCAAGAGAAGTTGTAGAGTATGGCCTGACAGAAACCCCAAGGAAATGCCCAGAAAATAATCCTATGTTATGAGCAATTTAATATCATTAAATTTTCCATTTCGAGATCAGGGTCCTAAAGAGGAAGCATGTTCATTTTGTGAATGATTTACTTGGACATTGTGTGAAAAATGACCATACTCTAGGCTATTCCTCCAGAGTCTGGTGAGCAAAACCAGAGAGAGTTTTGCAAAGTATTTTAAAGCTAATAATCAAGTTTTTCATAAACCCTTCAGTTAAACATCTAATGTTTTTGTTTGTATACACATGCATGCTTATATTGGAGCTAATTGCTAAGATAAGAGAACTCTCATGAGCAATTCAGGAATTTACTGTAAGTACATAAACTGAGGATATTACTCTTCTACTTTATAGCTGAGGGGGGCTTCTTACTGCAGATGTAAGGGAGAATTCAGCCAGAGGCATCTTGAAGAGTACAGAGATGAGAGAATGGAGTGTGGCCAGCAGACTGGAGCCCGGCAATGAGATGAGAAAGGGATGTGAACACAGAGAGAGGAGGACAAAAAGAGTATAGGAAAAGGAGACAGAAAGAATGGGCCAAGAAACAGAGGACCTAGAATGAGGGGTCCAAGACAGTGCAGAACCAAAATGGCAGGGTCATATGGGAAATGAGAAGCTGGAAAAAGGAAAGTCTGTGATCTGAAGAAGTTTATGGTAGGGGATAGGGTCTGAGAAGACCTGAGAAAAAAGCCAGAGGTAGTTGTGTGTTTCTGAAGGAGCCTGGTGTCCAGCTTGCCTTTTCGTATGCTAACTCTTCCACAAATAGTCAATTGAGTTTCTTTCAGACCTGACTGACAGTAAGATATTTCAGTTTCTAATAAGAGTCAAAATGACATTTCCTCTGTTTACTGTTAAGACTGAGTAAGCTAAGAAAGTTGCTCAGTGTCACAGAATAGATTCTAATCAAGATTATTTTCTTCGTTGTTATGTCTTTTTTTTTTTTATAATAACAAACAGATTCTATAGGAGGCCTTAACAGGGAAGTTAATTTGTAAAATAATCGCCTTTTTTAGAGGGGAAATTTTTGATTTCCTATTACCTTATCAACTCTCATATTGTCCATAAAACTGCCAAACAATGTCAGTGAAATTCTCTTCTATGAAAGTATATAAGAGCTATCATCAAATATTCAGCAAATATGGCAGTGCTACATTATCTAGAACTGAGTCCAAGAAGCTGCTGCTTCCATTCCTTTACCTCCACTGTTAGACTGGCTGTCTCTTCATCAGAAAACGGGGATAAATAAGGCATATGTGACACCTATTTTTAAACATCATTTATTAATAGAAGTATAATATTAGCCAAAATTTTCAGTTGTATTTAAAATTGCCATAAGCTTTTTGTGTATACAAAGACTTGTGGACCATATGAAACAGAATTAGGAATGGTAATTATTACCAATTCTGAATATTGTCATCTTTCAAAATGTAGCATTCAGAAAAGCATATGCAAAATTGAGCAGTTACCAGAAACCTGACACAGTCACAGAGCTCATAAAAATTTTTACAGGATATTAAACTTTTGTTTTGACTGCCTGATAATAGACAGGGAATGATATAATATTTTGTTTGGCAGTGCTCATTAAGCACATTTCCAACTTACCAAAGCTACTTCTTAGAATGAGAAGTCAGTTGACATGCATAGCATTCTAGTTTGTTTTCTGTTGCTTTAATAAGTACTGTGATCTAAAGCAACTTGGAGGATTTAATTGGCTTACACTCTCAGGTCCAGTCAGTCACCTAGGCACGCTATCAGAAACTGAAGAAGAATATATGTAGCAAAACTATTTACTGGCTCTTTTTTTTCCTGTCCATATTATATCAGCTTTCTTACATGACTCAGGATCCTTTGCCCAATTGTGACACAGGCCACAGTTGTCTGGGTCTTCTCCTATCAAGCAACAATTGGGACAATTCCCATCACCCTCCAGACATGGCCACAGACTAATTTGATCAGTCCAATCCTTCCATTGAGGCTCATTCATTGAAATTGACTCTGCTGTGTCAAACTCATAATACAAATTAAACAGGATATAGTGCTAGCTCAGTTTCCTAAATTGAGTAAAGTTCTCTCCACAGCAACTATAATTCTTTGACTTCATTACCTCCCACTTATATTGCTATTCCATGGATTTGAAGTGGGGATAGCAATTTACAAAACTAAGTAATAGTTTACTCAGAACTATAACTTTTAACTTCTCTTATGACCATCACCCCTAATTTTATCCATTACTTTTGAGATGATCTTTGAAATAGCTTGTAATTTTCCTTGTTTGCTTTATTAAAGATAAACATATATCACACTTCACATATCAAAAGGAAAGGAAGATGCAACTATCTACCTAATTTTGGTCCCATAATATCATGTTGATAGGTTATCATATATATTTCTGTGAGCGCTAACTTGTGTGTTGTGTGTGTGTGTGTGTGTGTGTGTGTGTGTGTGTGTGTGTGTGTGTGTAGCATTTGTTGGAAGGATTATGTAAGAGTTCTCTATCTTAGATAACATTTAAAATTGTCTTATGGATTGCTACATGATTGGTTGAATGAATAAGTAGATAGGCAAAATAGGAAAGGTCATCAAAAATATTAGGTGACAATACCTCATTTGGTGAGGGCTCTGAGAAGAGGGTCAATTTTATGTGCAATCACTGATAAAATTATTGCAATTTTCCAATAGACGCAGAAAAACTGGCTTAGTCCTGACCAGAATAGTAATAGAAATTCCAACATCTTTCAAAACCAGACACACTAGCACAATTACCTTTGTAAACACACTGTTTATTTCAAAATACTCCTGTTGATAGCTTGGCATTGGGGATAATCATTGCATAACAATGCTCTCAAACTGCTGTTGAAACAGTATGAAAAGTGAATGTTTCACACATAAGAAGCATAAAGGCAGGCTGCACTTACTATTTTAATTAAAACAGTTTCCCTTTGAGTTCAAACCCCTAAAAGATTGTTTAGAAATACATCAATAGAAATACAAGACAGATAAATAAATAATTGAATAAGTGAATAAATAAATAAATAAAATCACCAAATAGCCCTGTTATTTCAGGAGCAAATGAAAAAGAACAAATGTAAAGAAAGAATTCTACCTAGCTGTGTAAGGACTGAGACCAGTTTTAAAAACTAATAGGAGGAAAAGGGAGTTCAAAGTAGTTAAATGTAGCCTAATGACGTCTCTGATGAGCCTTTGTCTCTCATCTCTTTGTGTGCAGTAAAATATGAGGAGTTTAAAAGAGAGAGCTGAATAGTCAAAGGCGTATCTGTAAGTGTCACTAATGTGTGATGAGAACTGGAAGACAATGGATGAATTGTAGCAGTTTTCATGGGCCTTTATCAGATATGTCTGCGTGAATTAAAAATATGAGTCCTGACAAACAGAGGTGGAGGGAAAGGGAGGAGATAAGCTCGCTAAGTGAAGAGTCATACATTAAATGCTTGAGAAGGGGTGTGTGTCAGGGGAGAAAAGAATGGCCTCTATTTCTGTATAAATGATCAGTCACTTGGTAACTGGCACAAGTACAGTAGAGTCTGAACACTGCTGGATTTTCATTACAGAATTCCTGTAAATGGATTTGAGAGGGCATAGTTGATTTATAAAATTTAGGTATCAGTGGTCCATGCTGAATGTTGAATATACACTCTCCTTTTTTCCCTCATGTACTCTTTTACTTCTCCTTTCAACCAATCCTTCTTGTTTCCCTAGATAACTTTACTTCTATTTATATTTAATATATATATATATAGATAGATGATATATAGATATAGATGTAGATATAGATGTATGTGTGTTTGAATGTACATGAATGTATAATTTTATGTAAATATAAAATCTAGGAGAAACTAATAATAGACAAGTTGGTATTAATTTTTCAGTTTCTGGATTTATTCACTTATTGGGATTACTTTTACATTTGTCTACTTTCCTTCAAACAACATGACTTCATTCATTAGAGCTGAAAAACACTCACTTTTGTATGTATGACATTTTTCATAGCCATTCTTTTGTTATTGGAGACTTAGGTTGCCTCTGTATGTAATTTATTATGTAAAACACTGAAATGAACACTGGTGGACAATTATTTCTCTGCTATGTTAGTTTGATGTCTTTTGGTTAAATACCCAGGCATGGCTAAATCACCAGGAATACTAGACACGTGTAAAGGTTCACATTTGACTATACCTCAGCCAGAATTCGCTGCTGTGCTTTGTTTAGCTAGAATAAATCACCAGCATGCCAGAGGCATATTCATTTCAGTGCCTAGACTGACAAGATGAGAGCCTGAGCATAGACATTAGTCACATTAACAACTCTCTTTATTTCCTTTCATTCTGGCATATTGTTTCTACTATACTGGGTATCCACAATCCTAGCACATCAAATTTCTCTGAGGCTAGGCACATCTTCTCCCACCAAGGCCAGATAGGCAGCCCAGCTAGAAGAATATACCCCATAGAACAACAAAACTTTTGGAATAGACCCTGCTCCAGTTGTTTGGTACCCACATGAAGACCAAGCTGTACATCTGCTACATATATGTGGGGAGGCCTAGGTCCAGCCATTGTATGTTCTTTGATTGGTGATTTAGTTTCTGAGAGCCCCAAGGGTCCAGGTTATTTAATTCTGTTGATCAGTCTGTGAACTTCCTTGCCCCTTACAAGCTCCAATCCTTCCTCGTGTTCTTCCATAAGAATCCCAAAGCTCCAACCATTGTTTGGCTGTTGCTTTCTGTATCTGTCTTAGTCAGCTGTTAGGTGGAGCCTCTCAGACAACAGTCATGTTAGGTTCCTGTCTGCAAGCATAACAGAGTATCATTAATAGTGTCAGAGATTGGTGCTTGCTATGAGATAGGTCTCAAGTTGGACTGGTTATTGGTTAGTCTTTTGCTGAGTCTCTGCTCCATTCCCCATATTTCCAATCCTTGTATTTCTTCTAGACATACATAAATTTTAGGTCAAAAGTTTTGTGATGTGTTGGTGTTCCTTTTGCTCCTTTGGGGTTTTGCCTGGACTACAGCCACCTGCTCAGAGAAGTGGGGAAGAATGGGGGAAAGGATTATGGGAAGGAGTAACAGGGGGGCAGTGAGCAGGTTGTAACATAAATAAGTAATAAATAAATAAATAATAAAATGGAAAAAAAAACCTATACTGAATTGAGTTTATTCAAGCTACCCAAATGGCTATAGACAGCCCAACTGTAATATGCATTTGTTTCCAAAAATGTCAGTCTAAGTTGGGACATTGGTTTTCAGTAGTATTCAGTCATTTCATTTCTCAGGTTGTAGTTTCTTTAACTAGTCATCTAATGTGTCCATACCTGTTGCACAAGACAGTATAAAACCAAAGCAACAAGCAGATACATGCAAACTAATTTGTGATTATATGGATGGAAGTAGAAAGTAGGATTGAATTGTTACAAGAAATGGTATGGAATGAAATTTGGGGTTCAGAGTTTTTAGAGTGTAGTCAGTCACCGTAGCTACATTATGAAGCCAGGAATATGATGCAGCTGTATCCCCAGCCAGGAAGCCTACAAAGAATGCTGACAGTCAGCTGATTTTCTTCTTTCTATTCAGTTCAGGACCCTAGGCTGTGGTATATTGCCAGCTGCCATTAGTGTGAATCTTCCTGCCTCAATTTTCTCAATGTAGAAACTCTCAAAAATGTGCCTATAGCTTCATACTTAGTTGACTTTAAATGCAATCAGATTGGCAATCAAGGGGACCTGTCAGAAACTCCTAATACTCACTAGTGCTAAATTGGCAGTGGATGCTTTTCTAGGGGAAATAGAAATAAATCTGTTCTGTAATTTACATAATGAAGAAAAAGAAAATAAGCAAACAATGATATACTGATTTTTGGAGAACTGAGAGAAAGAAAGCTGACTTGTCAGTCACAAACATGAGATCTTTTGATAGGCGGACTGTGGCAGTAAAAGTTTTGGAAGCTACTTTATGGCAGACTTTGACAATTGAAATTCAATAGGACCTGAAACTTTTAGTGTCTCACAGTGTAGTGAGGGAGATGAATGAAGAAGTTGAAATGATGCTTACAAGCAATAGCAAAATGAGTCATCCCATAAAAGAATCCTTTCCCTGATCTGTAAGGTTACTATTATTAGATTTTAGTAAATTTTGAAGGAGCAAATTATTGCCTCATGTTGAGAATAAATTGAGATAATCATTTACTACAAATATAGGTAATGAGTGGAATCCAAATAAATGGTGTGTTTGACTGTGTTTCTAGATAAATGGTGTGTTTGACTGTGTTTCTAGGACTTTGATGTTTTCCATGTACGCCGCTGTCAGACTCTATCCCACACATATGAAACTATATATTCTGAAGATTGAATGAAATTTCTTATGAGTAACTCAAAAGAACTTCAAATGACGTGATAATAAGACTCAAGTATGTACCATGATCAATGTGATTTATAGTAAGTTTGATATAATTGCCTAAATCTTTATATGTGTAATTTTAATTAGATCTTGTTTCCTAGGTTAACTAAATTAAACATGCTTGTTAGATTAGTGCAGCACATCAAACTAAGGCTCTTTTGGAAAAGAAAGAAATATAGAAAAATTAACAGGGTAAGTGTTGTTAAAAAAATAAAAAATAAAAAACCTGGGTAAATTGCCTAGCCTTTTTTTCATATATTTATACTTCATTTGAGTTCTCCAGCTTCTTCATGTTCAGACCATCTGAAGACATGTAGTTTATGCCACTGGGGTTAATTTTCTATCCCTGTTTTTCCGTGTAGGACTGGAAAAGTAACATATACCTCATATTTTTATTGTGGAAGTGAGACTTGTCATTTTATTGCCCAGGATCAAAATGTCATGAAGTGTCTGTCCATGTGTCTCATTTAACACCATCTCTATAATTAGTTCTTTGCCACTCTCCCCCACCCCTGTCTGAATTACAGCTCCCATTCAATATAGATACCACTGGCCCTAGCACACACTTACAACTTTCTTTGTATGATAGCTAAGAAGTTTCAGCAATTATTCTGTGCTCAACTGAAACATTTTAATCCACCATTAAAATATTTTGGAAGCAAGATGTAATTATCCAAGCTGCCCTTTGGGCTAGTGAAGCTGAGAGGCTAACGCCGAGCCACCATATGGGCTGTGCACGGTGGGGCCTATTGGAAGCGAGTATTTAAATCCATTTCTTCCTGAGAACAATTAGATGAAACCATCCAATTCTTCCAGGAGCTTTACAAACGATCACCTGTTGGACCTAGACTCTGGGTAAATTGCTTTCATTTGAATATGATTTGGAATTTGTTCAACTAATCACACTCTGTTAATTGCATTTTGGAGGAAGAAAGAGATTGAATGAAACAACTGGTACTTGTTAGAACCAAGCCAGTCAGGGATTCAGTGTGTGGCTACAGCACTCTACCTTGTTAATCTCAATAAAAGGCAGACTTTGCAAGCTGTAATAATTAAGTCACCTTTTGTGAAACAGAAATAAGCTTTGGATGAGAATATGCAATACTAGACTGTACCAAATTATGTGTATGCATACAGGTATAAATATGTTTTACTTATCCCTATTTATTTTAACTCAAATGGCAAATATCCCAAATATCAATAGCTGATTATATCTTAATTATATAATACCAACTCGCCTTGCCATTTCAATTTTTTACAAGCTTTAATTTTTTTATGTAATGTAGCTTTAGGTCTATGAACCATATTAGTAAGGAAGGACAGACGATTTTCTGCCTTCACACGACAAGGTAGTTTGTTACTCTGGCAAAAGACAGGATCTTGATAGCGTAAAAACATCATGTTGCACTACACGACTGTTCGGGGTTTGTTTGCTTAGTTTTCTCTGCTGTAGGACAGTAAAAAATAATTCTAACATGTCAAGTAGAAATAAATGGAGATAGCACTAACTTTCTAGTTGACTGATCTTGGTTAAAGATATACTTCTCTAAATTTCATTGTGAAAGACCAATCTTTTATTTAAGGGTGAACTTAAAAATGGCATACTTGTTTGAGGATAGTGTTCATGTAACAGTGAGAAACCAGAGTTCAGTGTCCCTAAACAGAGGTAGGTTTAGCAGCAGACCTAATTACAACACATTTTATGCATAATGAAGGACAATCCCAATATTTAGTTCCTTTTCACTTATGTTTGATTTATTTTATTAACTAATTGTTTACTTGACTTAAAACTTAGTAAACGATGATTCGTCAAATCTTCTTGATTTATATGTAAGCACTGACAGCAATGATTGTCCACAAGTAGAATACAATATACATAAGGTAATGGGAATGGGAGTGGTACCAACAGAATAGAATGAGTCATATTTCTTGATTTTATTGAAGTAGTTATAAAATTAAGATTGATTGATGAAATAAGATATCCAGAAGTACATAAGTCATCTATAATTTCAAAATTTAAAGTATCATAATTCACTTTTTCTTAACTTTGACTTTCAACGAACACTCCAAAATTAAATACAACAAGGTATAAGAACCTACATTCTAAAATAGCAGGTGTATTTATTACTACATGTGAAGATGATGGTTAATAAAACCTAACCTCTTATGAGCAGTGCTTACTCCATGCCACCACCACAATCTTGCTGAGAAATGACCAAAGTCTCATTCAGGAGCCTTAGCTGAGGTGTCCAAACACCATCTCCAGAGTACACACAAAAGTGCTCTAAGTTTATCAAGGAAAAAGTGCAGCGTTTAGCTTTAATATATTCCACAGACCTGGAGAAGTGGTAAAGTTGCCTGCAGCCATGTCAATACAAACTGAATTTCTCAAACACTGAAACTGAGAAGACTATTGAATGTATGAAGGTCAAAGTCAGTATCCAGTTGACATAAAAGAGAGTACTGATGTAGCTCTGATGTAGAACACTGAATTGAGTAGTTAGTTACAAAAATTATCATGAAGTCCAATTTAGAAATAAATGGTTATATAATCAATAGAATGCAAGTATAGACCCAAATTCAAATTACTGTTTTCATATAACATTATAAAGATATCTCTCCTATTAAACATTCTTTGTTTTTAGAGAGCAGTTCTCATCAATTATTTCTTTCCACTTAGTACCATTAAAATTTACGGTAAGCCAGGCAGTGGTGGCACACACTTGTAATCCCAGCACTTGGGAGGCAGAGACAGGTGGACTTCTGAGTTCAAGGCCAGTCTGGTCTACGGAGTGAGTTCCAGGACAGTCAGGGATACACAGAGAAACCCTGTCTTGAAAAAAAAATAAAGTGTGCACAAAAAAATTCTATACTTAACCATTATTTAACTCCATATTGTTATTGTTGTTTGTTTATTTTGCCTGGATTACTAAACCCAAGGGTATGAATAATTTGTGGAGATCTTAATACTTATTGCCAGTCTCCTGTCAGTAGAGGTTACAGTAATTAGATGTCTCATTAGTTTATACTAATGGAAGATCTAGCATAAAATATATATCTTTTAGTTAATTAGTTTCCCCTATTAAAACATTCCTTTCTGAGTTCTTCAGTCATTTATTTTTGGAAATTTAGTACTTATAATTTTATTTCTAATTGTGTTTTATCTGTCTCCTATAACTTCAAAGCAAAGATTTCCTGCATTGTGCCACTTTTTCAGGATGTTTATATTTTATAATTTCATACACATTTGATTACAAATTTCAAACATGAATTATGAACTACAATGTGCCAAAAATATGGTCTTTAACATGAATTATTGACTTTAATGAAATTGCTTGGCCTCATCATTGTGTAACTTCAATCTTAACATTTAAAGCAAAAAATATTAGTAAGTTTTGTTATTTATACAATGCGAGTCCAATAAAACAGAAATTACCACCAAGTTCTCATTAGATGAATTTCAGAAACTCTCAAATAGTAATGTATAAGATTAATAAAACTTAGCTATTTTATATTAAGTAATTGATAAACTATTCTAAACTAATATGTAGATGACAAGTTTCATAGTCCTTTAGAAATATTCTGTGTCAAGATGATTAGAGTCTTTCCCAAAATAAGGTAAGACTGCATCTCAGGTCATCCAACTAAAGGGACATCTGGATGCATCTTTCCTCTGAGGAAACACAATAAGAATAAAAGTTGGAATATTTCCTTAAAATGACCCTACAGCAGCATACACCAAGTGTGTAAGTTATGTTCCTTTCATCAAATTTAGGAAACACATCAAGTTAGTGTCTAAAACTTAAAGTCACCATCACAGAGAAAAAAGCTCCATCATATATAATTTATCTTTTCATTTATTATAAATTCAGTTGATCCATACCCTGAATATTTCATTTGTAGGGTTTTTTTTTTAAAAAAAAAAACAAACAAGTACATTGAACTGTATTGTCTACTTTGAAATAGCACAGAAGAATTAACAGGCTAGTTTTTTGTTCCTTATAAGACTTCAGATATGAGAGTGAAAGCAGGATATTTATTTGAAAAACAGATATATAGGATATATAAAGGATAAATGTATCATGACAAAACTTGCTGACAAATATTCTTTGTTTTACATATTTAAATATTGTGAAAATATGTTGACTGAATAAAGCAAAACTTTTCAAACATTTTTATATAATACATATCCCTAGGAAAATATTAAGCTTTGTTTCAGGGGAAATACTGCTTTCCCAAACATGTTCATATTGACTATCACAGACGCAATGAATTTCTCCAAAATGCAGAATATTGGAGGTAGTTTCATTAAAGATGGAGGGAGTTGAATGCAGTTATAAAAGAAATTGTAAAATTCATGATATTATTTTTCTATCGTTTTCCTTGGGGTCAGGAAAATAGATGATAAATGATATATGGATAGATAGGTAGATAGATAGATAGATAGATAGATAGATAGATAGATAGATAGATAAAGACTGACTTTGTCTTAACTGCTATGTTTATGTATAAACTATGTTGTAGAAAAATCCATGATTAAGGAAAGATTTCTCTGTACCTGTCAGAAAAGTAAAAGCCTGTACCTAAGAAGTGAATGCTGTTGATGTTATCACCCCACTTCCTTTCATTTGACAGCAGGTCCTCCTTTTCAACAGTTTAAATATTATTTAAAATTTGTAATGACTTCAAAGGAATAAGACGATTGGCATCTGGTCCTCAGTATTACTGCCTTACATTATCTGTCATGATTAAGCAGTCTTGCTCTTCCAACCTCTGCAGACAGAAAGTGTGATTTGGCAACCCAATATTTACTGCAGTGTCTTTTTACTAGTAAGACTATGACTTTGATCTGAGGGAGTAGAGAAGTTCCTGAAGGGAAAGGAAACAATCAGGAGCCCTAGAAATCACCTTCATAAACACTGTATCCAAGGGTAAAAGGGAAAAGAATAAATGTGTTTATATCAAAGGGTAAGAGGGCATGGAATAAATGTGTTTTTCTCTCATTTCTAACCTTTAGAATATATATATATATAAAATCTTATAAGTTCACCATCATCATCATTATTATTATTTAGAGCAACAATTTTCAAATGGTTAAGAAATTTTTTAGATTAAATTTAAGAAACTGTAAACAATGTCTCAATTAACAGTATTATTACTTCCTTAAGCACTTGCATTGATCTCCTTACAGTACACAAGAATCATTCTCGAGTTTAGAAAGAGTATATGCTGAAAGTAAATATATTTGTTTTGGGGACCAAAAGACCTGTCTCATCCTGATTCAACTCTACATAAACATATAAAGCCAATATGAAAGGTATGGTAATTTCCAAATAAGACATTATAGTAACAACATTTTTTTTTCAGTTCTTGTTCTAGAAACTGAAGACACAGTAGAAGTAAACTAACATCTTCTTTTCAATAGATTGAATTCATCATGATGAGACAGGCAACAAATGCATAAATAGTGAAGGTAAAGGTGAAGCTAAATACACTAAAACAGAATACAGCAGAAAACCGTAGTCATGTGTGTTTCCTTTCATGAAACAAGTGTATTCTACCAAAGTCAAACACTGCTTTAGGATGTATATACTGGCATTTCCTTCATCACTCAGCTACTCTGACATAATGTCTTAAACTTCAAATTCCTACAATTCTGACAGTTCAGAACACTTAGTCCAACCGTAGAAAATATTTATCATTTCTTCTTAAAAGGAGGGCCTGACCAAGTCTGGGCAACTATGAAGACATGGCCTTACAACGTTTGTGTGTGTGTGTGTGTGTGTGTGTGTGTGTGTGTGTGTGTGTTATGTGTATGTGTGTGTATGTGTGTTGTGTTCTGTCCATAATTAATATGAGGTGATACAAAATTTTATGTGTTCATTTTTAACTTCTATGATACATTTTAACTGTTCTAAATCTTGAGATATAATCAAGCTGTTAAATAAACATTCACTAAAACAGAAGCACTTTGAGAAAACAGCCTGATTATTTTTTCTTCAAAAACTCACTGGCTTATCAAAATCTTCCAGATCAAGGATAATTAAGTGAATGATTCACATCGAACTTGCATTCACCTTCGAAGAATAGTCGTTGAAATGTTTGTAATCTGGGAAATTTGAAGTAGAAGCTTGAAGTCCCATGAGAACAACAGTGTTTAGCATGGATAGCTATTTTATGAAGCCTAATGTTTTAGGGGTCATTTCTCTGTAGTGAGGGTTTGTAAAGAATACAATTAATAGAATATAGAACTGGAATCAGATGCTGCTGTCTGAACCAAATGTTTCTGGGTTCTCGATTTTTATGCAAAGAATTGGAAAAGATGTACATCCAAGACGTAAATCAGGGACAAGTTGTATTAAAAGGAAAGTGGATGTGCAAGTTTGGAATATGGTAAGAAGAGAAGCAATATCACCTTAGGGGACAAATGCTGGAGGCCTTATTGTTTGGAGCTCTCTTTTCTGGTGTCCAAGAGAAGGAGAAGATGGTTTCAAGTATTGTACTTTGGGTGTTTCTCTGTTTTGATTGGCAGACCTGGATTATATAAGGTTTTCCCCATGATACATCTCATTTCAATCATATGCACATCCAATTATGCATAGACATAACATTCTGAATACACTATTCTCCCTGAAAGATCACTCAGAGAATAATGTTTTATAGTATCAAGGCTTTCTCTCACAATTCTAGATAGCCAGGGTTACATTTGAATAGAAATGAATGGTCATCTTCAATGATACTGGAGGCTTTGTGGATGTCTATGTTCTGTACTGTCACTAGACCCTATGTGGTAACCCATGATATGTGCTTTTGCTGACTTTAGAGGACAAGGAAGCTACTTTTGCAGTCACATTGATGACTTCAGATTCACAGTTGAGAAAGGACACAGAAGGCTTCTGTGCCTCTCACCACTAAAAAGAGTAAAACCTTAGACAGGAAGATATTGAAGAGAACTCTTAAAATTTTTGATAAGGATGATGGACTATAGCTCTCTACAACTGGTAGTTTCTGGCTGGGGTGTAGGTGGAGAAGGACTCAGTTTTCTTTAGGGGCTGGCCACTGGAAGTTTGACTATGATCTAGTGAATATATGAACAACAGAAAATAAAACAACTTGTTTTCTTTTCTTCTCTTGTTCTGTGTGTGTGTGTGTGTGTGTGTGTGTGTGTGTGTGTGTGTGTGTGTGTGTGTGTGTTGTGGATGGGGAATCACTAAGGTGTTGGGGCCAGACCCTAGTAAGATTGAAAAGTGAGTGTGATCAGGATGTGTGATGTAAAATTCACAAGTAATCAATAAAAATATTTTCTTGGAAAAAAAATTTGAGGAGACTAATTTATTTCCATTGTCTTAAGTAGGGCGTACATGTAGCTCCATGCATGTGGGGGTCCCAGAGTGTTAGCAGGTAGATATATGCATTGTTAGGGAAAAGGATGTGTTTATTGTCCAAACTAAATGGAGTCTCATATTGCTACCTTACTCCTATGCTTTTCTGTCTCATTGACTCTTTAGATGTTATGTTTAACTGATAAAACTTATTCCCTTTATTCTCAGCATGACAAAGAATGCTGCTGTGTTTTGTAATTTTTACTTATATAGAATGTTTGGTATTGCTTGTTGTCTTCCTTAGGATAAGGCAAGTGTAATACCTTTTTTCTAATGAGTTTATTAAATGGACAACAAAGGGAAAGTAAGTATTATATAAAAGGTACAGTGTGTAGTATGTGAAGATTGGAATACTCAATTGGCTGTGATTACAGAGTTGTGGCTAAGTCTTCCCCTATAGTCTCCCCTATACCCATTGCAGTGTGGATAAAATAGCAATGAAAATATCACTATGGGAAACAAATAGGTGTGTCCCCTGAGTTCTCATGTTCTTGATCCTAGGCAGCTTCTCCTTTATCTGCCAGGAAGGAAAGTTATCCCTCCCTCTGCTCTCTATCGCTAAAGCTGCTTATTTACTATTTTAATTGGCAGTGAATTGCGGAGCAACAAATCATAGCTCGGGCAGACATTTCTGTATACAATACTCTGAAGGCACAAGATACTGTGCCAAATAGTGAAGCAGTTTCATTAATAACAATCAGAGCTGCTCCTAGAGTTCTTTATACCTAAGCATTTCCCCAGCTGGTATGCAAACATTGTATTAACAGGCCTCTGTTCAAGCAGCATGGGCAAACAAACCAGCCACAAGGATTGTAGAGAAGCACTTTAGGGAGATGCCTAAAATGTCTTTATTTTCAGTTTCACCAACGATTGGGATTTCCCAGAGGAAAGTGCAAAACTCTCCAGCTGTTGCTGCTGTGTTAGAATTGATCATTGTGTCCTGGACAGCAGAAAGGATTAGAAGGCAAGGTTAAATCTAGAAGGTTTTTGTATATTTGTTTTTTGATTTGTCAGTTGCCTGCTTGAATTTTTGTTTGTTTGTTTGTTTGTTTGTTTGGGTTTCTTTCTTTGGTTGCCTTGTTTATTTGTTTTTGGTTTTAGGAAGACAAAATGAACCGCCCAGAGGAAGAAGGGATTGGTTAAACCAAAAGCAAAGGGAATCCGTTTCCCTACCGCTACACAATTTGGGGAAGTACCTATCTGCTATATTCTTTGAAGTAACTGTAGAAAAAACCATCATGTCTGAGAATAAGGTCTCCTCAGTAAGGTTTGGAAGACAAATGCTCAAACAGAAAGAGCTGCTATCAGTGCGTGTGCGACTCTCACACCTGAATATGCCAGGTTGCAGGGACCAAAAGACAGAAAGCTAGAAGTGTGTTACATGAGGAAAAATTGGGGATGGGAGAATGTAAAGAAGAATTTGTCAAAAAAACCTTCAAAACATGTTTTGCTACACATTGTCACAATGTGTGTGAGAACTTACCACATACACCATGGAACAGGTCTCTCCTTATGAAGTAGGACTCTGGGCAACCAGCTCAAGACCACTTACAAGGACCTAAGCCCAAGCTGAGTATTTAGAAAAGTGATTCCTTCTTAGCCCAGAAGAATGGATTTTATTCAGAAGTAAGTAACAGCAATTCTACTTTGTATGTTGGCTGTTTCCTGGGGTTTGTCTTGGCTTCTGTTGCTGGATTTTTGGCTGGTTCGGTTGCTTTATTTTGTGGAACTTTAAGCAAACTCTATTTCAGCTGCTGCTTTGTTGGGTGTCCTATCCTTACAGCCTTGAATATGATGCTTTATTAGAAGAAATATTTTCTCAAGAAGTCTTGAAAAACTCTATGCTGAACAGAAGATTAAGCAGAATATAGACCTATAGATAACAAATGCGTGAGCGGCATAAGCAGTCAGTGGTATGTCAAGAGACTTGAGAGTACTCAATTATAATTGAGTAAAACTAACTTTTCGTTAGCTTCCGTGAAGATATCTCCTAAAAAGGAGTTAAGCATCCACAAAAGAGGAATGCATGGAAAAACCAAATCCCAACTAATAACTTACTGGGCTATTTGCAAATATCTTAATGTAAGACTCCGAGAAAGATGCATTCCCACCTGAGACTTAGGATCTGATTTAGATTTGTTTTCCATTCCTAAAGACACACAGTGCTTATTGACTCTGATTTTACAGGTGGTTTTAACCAGTCACCAGCATGATTAGATGAACACTGAGAGAATGGGAAGACCTGTATCAACTAAGCAATGAATACTCCTAACTAATATAGGAAATAAGTGAGAGCTGATGACAAAGCCAGTGGTGGATTTTTAAGTCACCAAGAAGCTTATATCACATATGACATTTAGGATACAATGATATCAATGTTCTGTACTCTTACAGGTCAGGTTAACAAATTATCACCCTTCCTTCTGTTGAAGGGGCATAACACAGCACATACAGTGGGAATAAAATCTGTTGCATTTATTGTCCATTATCTGAGTCCATTAAACCTAGTTCAGCTTCGCAGCCATCAGACACCATTATTCACAGAGATAAAAGAAATGGTTTTGTTTGTTTTGTTTTCATTTTAATTTTTGTTTTTTTCAGAGCAGATGCAGTTAGAGCTCCAGGGAAGTAACGCCTCTATACCTACCTAGCTTCAACTAAAACTCTTGTCAAAGAATTGTATCTTCCTTTTACCAGTGTGATGGAGAGTTTAACCAAAGATCTAAAATGTCACTTAAATAAGTCAGAGGAATGTCCCAAATTCTCTCTTTAATTGCTATTTAGATAAGATGAACTAAGGCCACATTTTAAGCAGCTGCATAAGAGTTACTCCTCTCTCCTTATGTCTATATTCTGCTTTCTCTTAGATTGAATTATGAGACTCCCTAACTTCTAAAGACCTCAATCTTGCCGGGCGGTGGTGGCGCACGCCTTTAGTCCCAGCACTTGGGAGGCAGAGACAGGCGGATTTCTGAGTTCGAGGCCAGCCTGGTCTACAGAGTGAGTTCCAGGACAGCCAGGGCTACACAGAAAAACCCTGTCTCAAAAAAAAAAAAAAAAAAAAAACCTCAATCGTTCCATGTTTCAATAATGCAACTATTAGTAAGCCCATGACAATTTGACAGCACTTAATTGCTGCAGAAATGGATGTCCCCTTTTTTCTTAGTTAGGGTCTTACTGCTGTGAACAGACACCATGACCAAGGCAAATCTTATAAGGACAACATTTAATTGGTACTAGTTTACAGGCTCAGAGTTTCATTCAGTCCATTAGCATCAAGGTGGGAACATGACGGCATCCAGACTGACATGGGACAGACAGAGCTCAGAGTTCTACATCTTCATCTGAAGGCTGTTAGAAGAAGATTAGCTTCCAGGATACTAGGATGAGGGTCTTAAAGCCCACACCCACAGTGGCACACCTACTCTATCAAGGCCATACCTCTTAGTAGTGCCACTCCCTGGGCTAAGCATACACAACCCATCGTACCATGACAAGGTAATAGTTTCCTATCGTTTTGATCAAAATACATTGGTAATCTAGGACACTCGAAATAGAAATATCAGAGAACCATAGTTTTCCTTTGTTCTTATACTTAGCCAGATCTCATAAATCTCTTGTGTAGTATAATCTGACCCTCCAAAATGTACCAGAGACCTGGGAGGTAAGAGAATCTCAGGACTCAAAGAGAGGTACCTTAGATGAAATGCCCTACATTGAAGAGAGGGAATTTGTAGATTCTACCTTCAGCAAAAAGACAAGACCTCAAATAAGGGAAAGGGGGGGGTCATCCCACAGTCTCCACTCTGACTCATAATTGTTCCTGACTGAAAGAACTGCAGGGATGGAAATGGAGAGAATCCTGAGGAAAGAAGGTCCAGTGATAGGCCCAAAGTGGAATCCAGCTCAAGGGTAGGCCACATGATCTGACACTATTGCTATGGAACACTCACAAAAAGGTATGGCTGCCCTCTAAAAGACCCAACAGGCAGCTAAAAGTGTCAGAGGCAGATATTTGTACCCAATCAATGGACAGAAGCTGCTGACTCTATGCTTAAATTAGGAGAAAGCTGGAAGAAGCTGAGGAGGAGGACAACTCTGTAGGAGGACCAGCAGCCTCAATTAACCAGGATCTCTGAGATTTCTCAGACACTGGAACACCAACCAGTTAGCATTCACCAGCTGATATGAGGCCCCCTAACATATATCCAGCAGAGGACTTCTGGATTTGGGTTAAGTCAGAGAAGATGCACCTAACCCTCAAGCGACTGGAGGCCCCAGGGAAGATTAGAGGTTAGGAAGTTTGGGGGATGGGGGTTGGAACATCTTTGTGGAGACAAGGGGGTAGGGAGGAGGTATGGGACACAAAACAGTCAGAAGGTGAACCTGGAGGGGAATAAAATCTGGAGTTTAAAGCAAAAAATTTAAACACACACACACACACACACACACACACACACACACACACACACACACACCAGATAATGCAGTGGCATTTGTAACTAGTACAAGGTTCCAGACTGTCTTAGCTTTGCAGTATTTCTACAAGCATCCCATGCTCAAGTACTCAGAGATTCACCAGGAAATATTTAATTTGCCATAACTTCCCCCCTTTATTTATCCTATTTTGTTGTTGTTGTTTATGATCCTTGCTGAATTTTCCATCCTTGGCTGGCATCCCAGTTAAAGTATTATAAAAATTCTTGCATTTATCTTTAAACCTGGACCATTCTGAATTTAGTGTTAGGATTTGGATATGGATGTTCTTACCCAGAGCCATGCTTACAATGTTTGGTAACCAGGGTGATCAAGTACAATATACAACTGAAAAAAAAGATAAGGTATATGTATGTAGAATTTTCTGCTACACAAAATAAGCAATGGCCCACAAATCAGCTGAAAGGGTGGTTTACTACATGGATTAGGATAAGGAAACAGAGTGATGTCAAGCTATGACAATAAAGCTGGATATAGCAGGTTTTCAAAGACTTAAGACTAGGTTTCTGTGTGAAGTATGCATTCATTACTTAGCAACTACATTGCAAGAGGTCAACTACCCTTGTCCAAAGACTCTAAGGGATAATACCCTCTTTATTTCTCATTCTGCTACAAATGCCAGCTTTACTAAATGTAGTAATCTACTATATTTTTTTTTCATGGATAGTTCTGAATTCTTCTGGAATATGCACATGTATTTTAGGTATTTATTTTCTAGTTTTGCCTATTTTTTTTCTCCCAATACATTCACAGGATAACCACCATTTAATTGAATAGTCAAAATAATGAATGTTAATAGTATGTTTGGCTTAAGAATAATGAATCCAGTTCAATAGCTTAAGATAAGGCTACTTAGCAGTAAAAGAGAGAGGAAAGATGAGTTGATAAGATGACTGACTTTCCCTGAGACAGAAAAGCTGCCTTTGTATTTGTATAACTATACATGTATACTGGAAGGTAAAGGGATTGGGAAAATACACAACAGTATATACTAAACTTTTGGATTAATGTGGACTATTGACTAGGTGGAGATGGTAAGAAAGAGAAGAGACTCATTTTTGTGAGCACTTGATCATATCTGAACTTATCACCAAACAACTAATGTTTCAGGCTATAAAGAGCCAGTGAGCTAAAATCCACTTTTTGGTGAGTGTATATCATGTGTGTTATTTTGAGGTTGGGTTACCTCACTCAAGATGATATTTTCTAGTTCCATCAATTTGCCTAAGTGATTCATGAATTCATCATGTTTAATAGCTGAGTAGTACTCCATTGTGTAACTGTACCACATTTTCTGTTATCCATTCCTCTGTTGAAGAAATCTGGGTTGTTTCCATCTCCTGGCTATTATAAATAAGGCTGCTATGAACATAATGGAGCAGTTGTCCTTATTATTTGTTAGAGCGTCTTCTGGGTATATGCCCAGGAGTGGTATAGCTGGGTCCTCTGGTAGTACTATGTCCAACGTTCTGAGGAACTGCCAAACTGATTTCCAGAGTGGTTGTACCAGCTTGCATTCCCACCAGCAGTGGAGAATTGTTGTTCCTTCTCCACAACCTGGCTTGCATCTGCTGTCACCTGAGTTTTTGATCTTAGCCATTCTGACTGGGGTGAGGTGGAATTTCAGGGTTGTTTTGATTTGCATTTTCCTGATGACTAAGAATGCTGATCATTTCTTTAGCTGCTTCTCAGCCATCTAGTATTCATCAGTTGAGAATTTTTTGTTTAGCTCTGTATCCCATTTTTTTTAATATGGTTATTTGGTTATCTGGAGTCTAACTTCTTGAGTTCTTTGTATACATTGGATATTAGCCCTCTATCAGATATAGGATTGGTAAAGATCTTTTCTCAATCTGTTGGTTGCCATTTTGTCCTGTTGACAGTGACAATACAGAAGCTTTGCAATTTTATGAGGTCCCATTTGTCAAGTCTTGATCTTATAGCATAAGCTATTGGTGTTCTGTTTAGGGAATTTTCCCCTGTCCCATGTGCTCAATGCTCTTCTCCACTTTCTTTTCTATTAGTTTCAGTGTATCTGGTTTTATGTGGAGTTCCTTGATCCACTTGGACTTGAGCTTTGTACGAGGAGATAAGAATGGATCAATTTGAATTCTTCTACACACTAACCACCAGTTGAACCAACACCATTAGTTGAAAGTGCTGTCTTTTTTCCACTGGATGGTACTAGCTCCTTTTTCAAAGAGCAAGTGACCATAAGTGTGTGAGTTCATTTCTCGTTCTTCAATTCTATTCCATTGATCTACCTGCATGTTACTGTGCCAATCCCACGCAGTTTTTATCATGATTGCTTTGTAGTATAGGTTGAGGTCAGGGATGGTGATTCCACCAGAAGTTCTTTTATTGTTGAGAATAATTTTTGCTGTCCTAGATTTTTTTTGTCAGTCTGGATGAATTTGCAAATTGCTCTTTCTAACTCTATGAAAAAATAGAGTTGTAATTTTGATGAGAATTACACTGAATCTGTAGATTGCTTTTGGCAAGATAGCCATTTTTCCTATATTAATCCTGCCAATCCATGAGCATGGGATATCTTTCCATCTTCTGAGATCTTCTTCAATTTCTTACTTCAGAGTCTTGAAGTTCTTGTCATACAGATATTTTACTTGCTTAGACTGTCCCACCTGGAGATCCATCTCATATACAGTTACCAAACCCAGACACTATGTAGATGCCAACAAGTGCTTGCTGGCAGGAGCCTGATATAGCTGTCTCCTGAGAGGCTCTGCCAGTGCCTGACTGTATTATGCCAGTGCCTTCGGTATTACAGAAGTAGATGCTCACAGCCAGCCATTGGACTGAGCACAGGGTCCCCAATGAAGAATTAGAGAAAGAATCCAAGGAGATAAAGAGGTTTGCAACCCTATAGGAGGAACAACAATATGAACCAACTAGTATCCCCAGAGCTTCCAGGGACTAAACCACCAACCAAAGAGTATCTAAGGAGGTACTCATGGCTCTATCCACATATATAACAAAGGATGGCCTTTTGGACATCAATGAGAGGAGAGACCCTTGGTCATGCCAATGCCCCAGTGTAGGAGAATGCCAGGACAGGGAAGCAGGAGTGAGTGGGCTAGTGAACAGGGGGCAGGGGTAAAGGGATAGGAGGTTTTCATAGGGGAAATTAGGAAAGGGAATAAAATTCAAAGTGTAAATAAAGAAAATACCTAGTAAAAAGTAAACTAGATTTTAGAAAATAAATAAATAAATAAATAAATAAATAAATAAATAAATAAATTGCCAGTGAGAAATCTTGTGAGCTTTTGTAAAGGGCAGGAGGGAAGGTAGAGAAGTCATCAGGAATGTTGATTGCTTTGTTAATGAAAAACAAATTATGGATTAGATACCTGAATTTTATTGGATGGGACCTCATGGGTAACAGGGAGGCAACAGCCAAGTATAAACCACTCAATAAATCATAGCATTCGTTGGTTAAAACACAAAATTCATTATAACAATTTGTAAAGCAATTTACCCATTAGTGGAAATTACAAACACATCCAAATGTAATTATAGAAGTCCTTGGATGATTTCAAAAACAGGAAATTTAGAATGTATTTATTGGTGAATGTTTGACCTGTTCCAGATCTTATACTTATTCTGTTTAATTAATATCTCTGCATACCCTGTCTTATTAGCTAACTTATAAATCATAGTAATTTGGGGCATTATATCTGGTTTTATAAAACATAGAGCTTTAAGATGGTAAAAATACTGCCTATCAGCATCAAGTTAGACAATAACACTATAGCATCCCTCCATGCACATCTTTATCTGATTGACCACAAAGCACAATTGAGGTCTGTGCTTTTAAGTTTAAGGGCTTTTAAGATGAAATAGAAATGATGACTTGGGTTTTATGCTTCTTAAATGTTGGCAGCATTTCCTCCCAAGTATGAAGAGTGCCAAAAACAAGAAGAAAGCAATATTGTACATAACATTCAGCCTGCAGGCTGGCTGTTTACAAATTCTGCTGAGCCTAATAGCTTACAGTTTACAGTAGGAGCATAAGCATGTAAGTTCAGCAAGCAGGTTAAGAATATAGAAATAGAGCCTCATTTCATGTTTTATGTAATCCCATATGGCAATTTCTTTTAACTCATTATAAATATTCATCACATACATTTTGTGTGACTGACACTATGCTAGATACTGAGGAATCAATGATAAATAAGAGATAAAGCCTCTATCCTTGTGGGAGAGAGAATCCAAGGAAAATAAAATTGACTGTAGTGTGTGTTCTACAAAATAAAGAAGTTCTAAAAGAGGGCAAAAGGAAAACAAGTTGAAGAACTTCATTTTAATTAGAACTTTTCATATCATTTGTGATATAAATGAGTCAGCTATATTAACATGACACATATGGATTATCCTTCTTCTATCCCAGAAAGAATATTTGAATGCTATGTTTCAATATAGTGTATGATAAAAGGATAAAGCAGTATGCTACAAGGCTTAAGAGTCTGCAAGATATAAAGTTAAGGAAGTCATTGAGACTTCTGAGTCCATATGTAGAAAGAACTCTATCTCCAAGTAGTAAGTTGTAAAGGAATTGTGGAAATGACAAATACATCCATATGTTACAGTCATCTGCTTGGTGGGAAGTGAATTATCAATATTAATACATAATCCATAGAGGACAAATTGAAGGCTATCACTAAAATCAAGAAAGAAGGTAACTTTATAAGTTAATGTCAATGGCCAGAGAATAGAAATGGCAAATATCCATTAGATTCACAGGGAAGTAGGAACCCAAATGGATCTTGGACTTCAGGGATCAAAATGGATAGAAAATCTGCTTCCTCAGAGTTTTTCAATTTTCTTCCTACTTCCCAAGAAGCCCAGAAACAAAGGGGAAACAAAAAGATTAAAATTAAAGACTTTGCCTTACATGTGAGTGGTTGAAATGACACCTGTGTGAGAGAGATAGTAGACAAACACAGAGAAATGATCATGGACAGAAGATAAGCAGACACTTCCAGAGTCTGGAGGTTAGACATTGCATTTCTGGCTAATGAATTGGTGCCTGGAGCTCTCAAGAGCCATTATTCTCATCAATTACATAGGGAGAGAGAATAAAAATATAAACTTGTTAGTACCCTAAGAGCTTTCAGGGACCCAACCACCAAGCAAGGACTATGCATGGTGGGACTGATTGTTCTGGCAGCATATGTATAGTAGAGGATTGCAAATTCAATCATCAACAGGAGGAAAGGACCTCGGCCTTGTGAAGGTTCTGTGCCCCAGTGTAGGGGAATGATATCTGTCTAGAAAATTGTCCATTTCATCCAGGTTTTCCAGTTTTGTTGAGTATAGGCTTTTGTAGTAGGCTCTCATGATTTTTTTTGATTTCCTCAGTGTCTGCTGTTGTGTCTCCCTTTTTATTTCTGAAGTTGTTAATTAGGATACTATCTCTGTGCCCTCTAGTTGATCTGGCTAAGGGTTAATCTATTTGATTGAGTTCTCAAAGAACCAGCTCCTGGTTTGGTTGATTCTTTGTATAAATCTTTTTGGTTCTATTTGGTTGATTTCAGCCCTGAGTTTGATTATTTCCTGCCTTCGAATCTTCTTGGGTGAATTAACTTCTTTTTGTTCAAGAATTTCAGATGTGCTGTCAAATTGCTGGTGTATGCTCTCTCCAGTTTCTCCAGGTTTTTTGTTTTGTTTTGTTTTGTTTTGTTTCTTGTTTTTTGTTTT
>JADRCD010236685.1:0-19147 GCA_019843815.1 Montemys delectorum
GGGAAGGTGGCTCATTTTCTAGCAATTGTTTGCTGCTGTCAGAACAGAGGCACATCGGTTTGCTTTAAGAGGACACAGCACACAGATGAGCAACTGCGCTCGTTCCCCAAACAATGCTCATCTTTTAGGTTTCCTTGAAAATCTGAGTAATGGAAGCGGTACTCGTGGCAGATATTCTAGGAGGTACATGAGTCCTCCCGTGGCCTCAGTGAACTCGAGATATTTTACTACCTAGCATATGTCACATTTATTTTTAGAGCCACATTTATTGAAACCATAAACTTGAAAAGTGCAGGGCAGTGCTTTCATTGTTTTTCTTTGAGAGTCTTAGTTTAAAAAAACAACAACCACAAGCATCTTGGCAGGGGAAATGGAGGTGGGGAGAGTTGGTGTTTTAGAGAAGTAAGTCAGAGCTTAATTTTTTATTTACTTATTTATTTGTTTTTGCTACAGGCATTTATAATTAGCTATATCAGAATATTGCCTTTAGAAGTTATTGAGTGTAACTTATTTGCCTAATAGCAATTAAAACCATTAAAAGGCTTACCAGGTACGTTAATTATGAGTTATGGTCGACACCAGCAATTTGATCTCAGGTGAAAGGAAGGAAAACATATTTACATGTTTTATCTTTTTCTTTTAAAAATGAGTAGGCATGTTTCTTACACAATCATAATGTTTCACTTACTTTCCGTAGTAAAATATTATGCAGTTTTATTGGGTAAGCAGTGTCTAGCCTTTAGAATGGTCAACGGTTTAGCTGGAGCTTCGCTTTCATGTGGTCAGCTTTGGGAGCTCTGCAGAAGCCATAGGTTCGTTCCCAGGGAAGGAAGCGTCTCCTGTGTCTGTGGCGGCCACGCCTCTTTCTCCTCTGTGTAGGCTCATAGATGCTTTTCCTGCCGTGAGACCTACATTACACACACAGAATTATTACAACACAGACCTTGTTCCTATTTGTGAATTGGTTGGAATGCTTAACATTTATTCATCAATAAATAAGTGTCTTGCTGAGCATGGCATGGAGATTTGGGAAACATTTACAAAATATTAAAAATTATATCTGTGAGGTTTAGCTTGCCATGAATATGTGTTCTAAATTTTAGGTTTGCAAAATATGTTGGGGAAAAATATCTGCATTAAAGTTGAAGAGATCATAAAGAATGAGTGCCATTGGTCTTTGATCATCCAGGTTTTAAAAGGATTTCTTCCTTATGTATAGAAATTAGATTTTGAAGATTTATTTATCCACCAAATAGAAGATGCATTAATTTCTCTCAAAATTTATAGTTGAAAATAAGTAAGGGTTTTTTTTTCTTCTTTCTTTCTTTTTTTTTTTACACGATCAGGATCACTCTGCCATTTGTCTTCTGCCCCTGGAATTCTTACACCAAATGGCTCCTCTGGCATTTTATGTGGGGGATCTTTCTCCCTTACTTTGCTGTGACAGTATGGACAGAGAAAATCGGTCACTTTCCAACCAGTTTGCCTTCAAAGGAAGGATTAAAATTGTATAGTGCCAGAGAGAGCTGCTGTAATGTATCCGTTTAAATTACCAGCTTTCTACTATTTTATAACGGCAAGATAGCTCAATGCCAGCAAAGAGCCTGAAAGCTAGAGTAAAGTAGCATCATGGGAAATATGAAATAAATACTCAGATATATGCTTTGCAGGCTTGTTCTTAAATACATTGTGGTTTGGTTTTATCTTAAACAGGTACCTATTGTATACTATACTAGTGTTTGTCGACTGATTTCTTGTTGAATTACTTTAGATGAAAAGTTTAGCAGGTCTTTTCAACGTATATGGACATCTCTAAAGAAGATACGGCACTCCCCCAAACCATTTCAAAGGACCTTAGATATATTCTCAAGCAGCTCTGTCAACAAAAGGAAGACTGAACGTACTTGTCTCCCTTGAAGTCGCACGCTGGTCTCCAGCAGTGCTTGGAACTGAGATAACAGATTGACTTGGAAACCGCTGAGCCGGACCAGACTGAGAACAGCTGTGAATGAACAAGACCTGAACATATAGATGAGAACGTTGGTGATATATGCCAGTTTCTTTCTTATTGTTTGGAAAAACAAATAAACAAACAAACAAAACCCCAGGATATCAACAGCTCATGGGGGAGGATGTTATTCTGGATCACGGTATACTATATAAAATTATAGTACAGCAGGAATCAAGGCAGTAGGCACACGGAACTGGTCACCCAGCCGCGCCCCTCCACTGCCCCCTTCCCTCACACACACAGGAAGAAGAGAGCAGAGGAGACTAGTGCTTAGCTTATTTGCTCTTTAACCTTTCACCTAGTCAGCACCTCCCACCTCACAGACATATCTACAGCCACAGTTCTCAACCTGTAGGTCTCTGTCCCTTTGGTGGTCGAATGGCCCCATCACAGGATTGCTTAAGACTACCAAAACACATATTTACATTATGACTCATAACAGTAGCAAGTTATAGTTATGAGGGAACAGCGAAAATAATTTTATGGTTGTAGGTCACCACAACATGAGGGACTGTATTAAAGGTCACAGCACTCTACTCGGAAGGCTCAGAACCATTGCTCTAGGGCTAAACAGTTGCTCACAGTGCTTCTCTCCTGGGTTAATTCGGGATCCTAGACAATTCACAACACTTAGTGTATTTGGGAAATAATGTGGAGAAGCTGCACTGCCTGTATAATACAGCCACTATTAGACTCAGGAATAATATGTGAGGATACTCTTGAGCAATGTTTAAACAAACTAGAGTCCATGGAGTTGAAAGTTAAAAATATCTGCCCCTGAACTTTGAATTCTTGGTCAGTCACTTAGACCATTTTCCATTTAGAACATTCATCATTTGAGTTAGACAGCTCGTGAAGTCTTGCTCAGTTTTACAGAAGCTTCATTTACTTCAGGATGAGTTAGTCAGGTCAGAGTAAGGAAGAGCCTTAAAGTGTGGCTGCTAAGATGAGCTGAGTGGATTGGTAAATGATTGGAGGGTGGCGCCTGTTCTTTATACACCTGATGCAGAAATGGAACGATAGTCCATGGATATTCTCATACTCGCGAGCATGGTGACCACACATACATTACTTAAAGAGGTGGCTTTTGGCTTCTCAGCTGGAAAGTGGGGAATGATACTCTTTCTAGTTTCTTCTCTGTCTGGTGAGAAGTCCTTCTGTGTTCCCTTTGTACGAGGGACATGGGGTACTTCTCACTCAGTGGTTCTATTTCTGTATTTTCTGGTGTTTTGCTGTCTCCTCTCCGTTGATAGGATTTTTTTTCATACAGGCGTACTTCCTGTCTTCCTAAGAGTCAAGGATTCCAGGCTGTCTTTCTGTTTTGTATACAGAGTGGGAGATCATCAGCCTAAAGTTTCTTTCCTAAGACCAGCTTATTATAAATTAATTTTAAGATATTTTCTTTTTCTCCCCGTCCAGCACTCTTTTTTTACCCAGGATGGCCTCATGTTTCCATCCTCACATAGTGGATGTGGGCCTCAGGCCACCCCAGGGCACAACCCCTGAGTTTGATGACTATCAGTATGCCCATGAAACACAGAGTGGTATGAACAGGTTTGCGTGTTGAAAAATAAAAATCGTAGTGATAACTCATCCAACACTAAAACAAGAGTTTGGTAAAATATCCAAGTAAAGCGTGATTTCTTTAGCACTTTACATATTAACCCTTTGTGCAGGTTATTTAAAACCAGATCACTGACTTTCACAGTGCGACAGGAAGTCCCTGAATGAAGGAAAGAAAAGTGACCTAGAGGTGGCTCCCTGCTGCTGGTGACTCTGATCTGCCCATCCACTTCTTCAGATGCCCATCTGAGGGCACTCCTTGGAGATGTTTTCCTTCACAGCTCCAGTCCTGGTCATCTTCTTTTAATGTCTATTTCTATATCACTCCAGACCTTTGTTCCCTAAATGGATGGCTTGTAGTAGTTGATGGCTTTGCTCTTCTGGAGACTGCAGATGTTCCAGGTGGGGGCCTCTTTCTGTTTTTCTCAAATCTGCCTCTTTAAGTGGGTTGGCCTTTCTGGAGTGCACCTTCCTTGGTTGTGTGTTCCCCATCTTACCCTATCCATAGGGACTATGCTATCTCTGCAGCCTTTCTTGTAAACAAACTACTATTTGTTGGCTTCTTGGACATGTCCTATGAAAAGCCGTAGGCCTAGGTAAAATTTGTATAAGTAGTTTCCTGAGTTTTTTCTTCTTTCTTCCTCTTCCTCCTCTTCTCCTATGTGTGTGGGAAAATTGAAGATTTGGAAATGATGACTGGTGACTTTTTTTTCTCGATTATATTTGAGTTTTAGTTCTGTTTTCACTACACTGGAGAAAACACCTTTGTATTGGTTTGGTTTGGTATTTTGTTTGCTCGTTTGTTTGTGGTGAGATACTATTTATAATAATATCACACGCGGTTCAAGCCCTTTTGTTATTTCCAGTAAATGTCAATTTGATGTAGAAAAAAATTACATTTAAAAAAAGTATAAAGATAGCCGGGAAGTGGTGACGTACGCCTTTAATCCCAGCATTTAGGAGGCAGAGACAGGCGGATTTCTGAGTTCGAGGCCAGCCTGGTCTACAGAGTGAGTTCCAGGACAGCCAGGGCTACACAGAGAAACCCTGTCTCAAAAAACAAACAAACAAAAAAAACCCCAAACAAACAAACAAACAAAAAAACAAGTATAAAGATAGATAAGGAATGTTCTTCAGTCCAGATAGGATTGCTCATATGGCTAAGGACACAATTAGAAACATTGTAAACGTGTGTGAACATGGTGGGGTGAGGAGGCCTGCATTGTCTTCCCTCTTTACTCTTGACATCTTTCCAACTGAAAAAAAATATGTAATGCATATTCATAGTTCATGAGATTCCTCAGAAGCTTCTCAGCCAGTTCCAGCAGATAATTAAGACCTGAGTACCCACTGCCTGTGATGAGCGAACTCTTGGATGCTTCTAGAAATCAATAGAGTTGGGAAGACAGGCATACACATTGTTAACTGTGCCTCATTCCTCTCCTGTAGAATCCTGTCTGGAGAAGGGAAGAAACAATAGGTTTTAATCTTCTTGTGTTCAGTATCTTGTCTTTCCACATTGATGCTTGAAGACCTTTCTCCTTCCAGATTGTTCTTGCCGAACCCTGTTATTTAGTGGTTAGGAATGTATTGACTGTACCGTGTAATCCAAATGTGGTTGGCTCTGTTTGCTTCCCAGAGTTTTACATGTGGCCATGTTTTATTGACAGCATCTTTCCTACTTAATTATGTCTTTTGTTGACAGCTCAAACTGTCTCTGTTTACTCCTATTTAGAATGCAGCTGGCAACAGCAGTTGGTTTGTGAAACCAAAGCACATAATTAACTTCCCAAGTTAAGGTAGAGTTTGTTTCTTTGGGAGAGAAAGAATTTCTTGGGGCATATCACTTTGCTCCACGTGTGGCGTACCTATCGTGTGATACATTTCTCATGTCAGAGTATTAGCAGAGAAAAGCAGGACATCCTCAACTATTGAATACTGATAGAGTATCAAAAATGACTGTTTTTAAAGCTGTTTTTCAAAACCTAGGAAGCCAGATAGCAGTAGTCAGTTTACATATTCACACCAGTCAATAGGAATGTTGCTACTGAATGTTTCCATTCAGTCTAATGTGCAGATAACCAAACTTTGACTGAAGCATTTTAAAGAAATAGAAATTCCCTCCTACCATTGTTATTTTCAAGAATCAGTATAAATACTGGTTTTACAAAGAACAAGTGAGTTTATTCATATCTAATAAAACCAGGAAGGAGATCCTTAACCAAGAAATTTAGACCATGAGATTCTCATGTCCTGGTAACACCTAGGACCAGATGAAAGCCCTGTACACTCTCCTGACACCATGACATTCTTTGCTTATATTAGTTGGACTAGCCAACTCACTTTTATAATTTTCCATTTCTAGCTACTTAATTTCTCCATGATCACCACATCTTCCTCCTGTACATGCTGTAACAAGCAACATGGAGATTTTCTTTGCTTTCTAGAAACTAAAGTGAATTCAAGTTCAGAATTAATGTCATAACATTGGGCATAGTGAAACATGTCTGTAACACAGCTCTGGCTGAACAAAGACAGGAGAATCACAAGGCTGTAAGAGAGGGTAGGAGGCTTGGGAGGCCTCTCTTACCCATGTACACACACACACACACACACACACACACACACACACACACACACAGGGCAGAAGCACACATGTACACATGCATGCCCTTACTTGGAACAAGAAAAATAAATAAACCAAGTCAAGATAAAAAAAAATGACCATAAGTATTTTTTTATTAGATGTTTTCTTTATTTACAATATCTCCTTTCCCAAGTTCCCCTCCAAAAGAAAAAAATAAAAATAAAATAAAATAAGAAAAAAAAATAACATAAGTATTTAAAAAAGAAATTTGGTTGCCAGTCTTTATATCATACAAGTTCTAGATTGTTAAATCCCTTTTTCTATTTTCAGATAAAACCGCTTTCTTCACAGCCCAGCCCATAAGCATCCCATGCTGATTCATGGTTTTTTAAAGAATCTTTCTCCTTTCCACCCAGTGTTACATGCACACAGTTGTTTTCCTAAAATAAAATGTAATACTAATTTTTTTGACCTGCTGTTGCAAATTCACACAATTTATTGCTCTGTAGTTTTATTTTAAACTGGGAAATAAAAGAATTTGTCATGTGTGATGTTGCACACCTGTAGGCCTAGTATTTGAGACACTAAGTCTGGGGGATTGCAGATTTAAAGCCAGCCTGCCCCACATAACAACTTCCAGGCTAGCCTGAGGTGCATAGGAAGATAGATAGGTAGGTAGGTAGGTAGGTAGGTAGGTAGGTAGGTAGATAGATACATACATACATACATACATACATACATACATACACATACATACATAGAAGAAAGATAAATAGGTAAATAGGTAGTTAGGTAGATAACTATATAATAAATAAGTACAAAGCAAAAAAATTGTATCATACAGACAACAAAAAAGTAGGTCGAATGCTTTCAGCCTAAACTTGTATTGGAAAGAGGCAAACACATTGTCTGCATGTTTTCATCCACCATTAGGAAACTCTTGCCCTGTACAGATGGCGGGCAGACCTGCCCTGTGAGTGGGAAGCCTGGGATGCATGCACAAAGAGTGAAAACACTGAACCAACGGCATTGTTGTGATGAAGATAATTTTGGCCTTTCAACATCTGCTTGTTGGATCCAAATTATATTGGCTGATATTGCTGCTACCTCTTAGTCATGGTTAAAGTAAGGAGGGAGAAGTTATCAACTGAGTGAAGTTAAAAATGTCCGGAGAATAACGGCACAGAGGGAGCTAAGATGGTCTTTTGAAAATCAATTGCGTCAAGTCTGTAAGCAGATGTCTTCTGTTGTGATCCTAGTCATGGGAGGACAGGTATCCGAGGACAGTGGAGTGGGTGTGTGCAGTTCATGGGAGCACTGCCGGCTCATCTCAGGATTTGATTTTGTATTATTCTTACCCCAAAACGACCAGTATAATTGGATAGCGGTAAGGAGAGACTGGTAAAGGGAAAGCTTCGTTGAGCTGGTAAAAACTACTTGGCAGGAAGTTTGCTCTTTTACCCCATTTCACAGAGGGCAGCATCAACTCTCATGTGTCTGTCTTCAGAGAAAGAACATTGACACCCAACTTCTGAGACATTAGGGAACATTGGTTCACAAATAATCCTTCTGATAATAAAGTTCTAAACTAGTAAGAACATCCTGTAAACGCCGCTGCTACGAGCTGCCAAGGCACCTTGGTTGCATTTTGTAACTAAGTCTCCCTAGTAATAGACTGCTTTCTAGTTAATTACTGCTTCCAGACAGAAGAGGAAAGGCCTTGAATTCAGCGTCTGTATGGTCGCATGGCCCTGTTCAGTCAAGCTCAATGCATGTTACGTGATTGCCTGAGAGGAATAGAAAAGCTACTTTCTCAGTCTCTGACCAGAATGCGTGATGAGGCTTGGTGGCAGAGAGGGCAAGTGGGCACAACAGCAAGTACACCAGAAGCAAAGTAGTTTCCTTGACAACCAGTGTGAGGATTCATTGTGATTTATTATTTACTACTTCAAAAACTCATTCTGTGATTTAATTAAGGATCGAGATTTCCATAAAATCTATCTCTTCCAAATGCGAATGCCCTGAGACTATTGTTCAGGTGTACATGGAATCAACCCCACACTCATGGTGTCTTAACCAGGGCCAGAGGAGGTGCCAGGCGTGGTTCTGTGAGAATATGCGTGGTTCACGCAGGGAACAGTGAACATCGAGGAAATGAGGCTTATACCGGGTGATGCTGTGTGCCTCAGTCCTTACTAATAACGCACTAACTCCAAAGCAGAGGTTCCAAGTCAGTTTTTACCTTTCTGTTGGGAGCAGGATTACTAACTAGTTTGCATCTCTCTGTATCATTTCAGAGGCAATGTAGACAGGTTATTTTTTTGTAGTAACCTCCGTAATTACATACCTTTCATATTTCACAAATTACAGTCTTTTAAATTTAGTTGTGATCAGGTAATATTTTTGCCAGAACTAAGAGTTCAGCGTCCTCTGGCTCACCATTAGATAATGTTGTGCTGTCTACGATAGAGCTTCCCCAAAAATCTTCCCATGCTCATTACTTCTGCAGCGAGAGCTTTAAGTGAATTACTTATTCGGCATTAATTAATAATCAAATGTGACGCGCTGCCTAACATGTGCTTTTTATTTAAGCAACACAACCTTCCAAATAAAAAATAATTTTAAGCATTTAACTGAATTTCTGTTTAAAAAAAATGGTGTGTTTGTAAGTATTCTTTTTAATTACAATAGTTCTGCTTAGCTCGTTTACATTCCTGCTGTCAGAGTTTCAGCCTGGAGATTCCATATATAATTAATGTAAGGAAAACAAGAGAGCTGTCCCTTGGTAGAAAACTGGTAATAGATTAAAATTCCAGGAATGTGGCACACTTTCTCAGAAAGATGCACTTAGGCTTGAAGTCTGGAAATATTAAACCATACCTCACCCGTGTAATTAGCGCCAAGATAGACAAGTCCAAAAATATTTGGTTGTGCACTTAATATGGATTTATTAAGCGCATACCTACTATTAAATGTTATTTAAGAAGAATCTTTTCGTGAACCAGAACTGAGGACTGAGTGTGGCCATCAGGCGTAGACCCAGTCGATAGAATGTGTACAACAAGTATGTAAACTGGGCGAGCAGTCGCTGAGGCAGCCTTGGCACTGTCTGACAGCTGTATCGTCATTACCTGATCTAGGGGAGGGTGAGTATACACTTCCCTCCTGGATTCTAGTTGGACGAGTCCGGACCCCTTAAATTGTGCATTACAACTTTTGACAATATTTTTAAGTTGCAATCATCAGTCAAAAGCAATCACAGATATTCATGGAATTGATATCAACTGTGGACGTAGTACATCTATAGTATTTCCTTGTAAGAAGTTAGTTTGCAGTGGAGAATAGTTTGTCAAAATGCAAATAAAAGCTCCCTCGTCTAACCCTTCCCAGCATGGCTCGTCCGCACGAGACTGCCCGGGTTTCACTCTTCCTCAGATAGCATCTTGTTTTAACAGAATATGTCACATGCAGATACTTTAGGGGATAAAATGGCAAGAAACATACAGGAATTGATGATATTCTGCGGGAGTAGTGCTGTAGAAATTGGAATTACTCCTAATTGCTAAGTGTGACAACTTAGACCTGAGTATAAAACCTCATGGGTGCAGGAAGCAGGTGGTTTTCAGAATATGATGCCTAGAGTTAAGATTGTGGTTTTGCAGAAAAGTGTCAAAAAATAGTGTAAATGTGCATGGTGTGTGTCTAAGTTAGGGTTTCTATTGCTGTGAATAGACATTGTGACTATGACAACTCTTATAAAGGAAGCCATTTATTTGGCGTTGTTTTACAGTTCAGAGGTTTAGTCCATTATCATCATGTCGAAAAACATGGAGACACGCAGGCAGGCATGGTGGTGCAGAAGGAGCTGAGAGTTGTACATCTTGATCCCCAAGGCCTCAGAAGGAGGCTATTATATTAGACTCTACTTTGGGCACAGGAGACCTCAAAGCCCACTCCTAGAAGACCACATGCACATGGATGCATGTACCTGTAACAGGTCAGAAGACAGACGTCAGATCTGTCCTTCCATCCTAACGTAGTTTCTGAAGACTTGCCTGAGTCAGTGAGAGCTTACAGGGCCAACGTTTGCATATGCTAAACAGTCCCAATGGCCTCTTTGGTTTTAATTTTCTTAAGAGCATATTTTTAAAGACAAGTTTCCAAGTTCATTCATTTAAGATTGTGAGTGCAGGGACTTGACTCTGCACGATTTGGTGTGGCTAAAAAGTTCAGCAGAGCCCTACACATTGTCCCTAAGAATCGGGAGCTGATCTTGATGCCTAGACAGAGAAATTATCAGACCTTCCCAGGCAGGCCTGCAGGGCTGAAAGAATTGTGTGGTAGGTGCTTGTGGGAAGGAGACTGAGAAGGGCTTGGGTTACATAGGATTTGGGATGGCTACCCCTGAAAGGGTTCTACCAGGTGGTCAGAAGCAGCTCTTGAGAAATAGTCCATGAACCACAGGTGCCTAATGACGTTTCTTTAACACGGTGATTGTGTCTTGGAGAGTGTCACAGCCGTCTTTTGCATTCTCCGTAGACATCTTGGAGCATCTAAGTTCATTTAAGAGAAATGCAAATGGTTTAAAGGAGACTTACATACATTGGGATTTGTCCTGTAGGCAGAACTGTGAGCAAAAATGTTTTGACTGGTGTTTTCAGCTTATACATCACACAGGTATTAGAATTATTTGTATTATTCCATGTGCATACATGTGATTGCAGGTGCTTTGGTGTACAGGGCCCTAGAAGACAACTGTGGAGTGGCTCCTTAGGAGCTGTCAACACTTGTTTTGTGACAACAAGGAGTTTAATACTGAACAATTACCATCATGACTGGCTGTGTGATATAACTCTGGTCTTTCTACTTGCACAACAGTCACTTTAGTGACTGAACCATCTCCCCAGATCCTGGAGTATTGTTAAATGAAACTATTCAGGGCTAAATGATAGTAATAGTTTGGCAGACCACTCTCATGTAACCTTTAGTTACTGAAGTTCCATTCAGAGTCTTCCTATTCTGTTTTATTTATTCTTGATAATTGGATTTTTATGACATTACTCTTCCTGATTTCCCTCTTACAAATCAAGACAGTTGTCCACTTTTTCTTTCGTTCCTCTTTATTTCGCTGTGTGATGTACTCCTGCTCTGTATTTTTAAGAACAAGCTGTTGGAAAGTACAATTGGACAAGTCTATTTTAGTAAGTTTGGCCCTTCTTAGAGCATGATGATTCCTCAATAAATGTTTGAATTACTAGTAACAAGTTAAAAATCTAGATCTACGGGGAAGGGTAGGTATATCCCAGGATGAGGAGTCAGGAGGGTCCCCAGTTTCAGACCAGCCTGGGCTACTTGATAAGAGCCTGTTTTAAGAATAAAATAGAACAAACACGTGCCCACCCACTTAAAGACAATCCTTAAAATAACAAGTAAAAGCAGGTCAGCATAGAAAATTGAGTTAGAAGGTTAATGTTTTGAAGAATTAAAATTTGATGTCATAGTGTTTGGATATGATTGGTTATACTGGCTTATTAATATGTATTTATGAGGTAATTTCTTTGTTAGGAGATAGTGAACATAAAAGAAACCATTTCTATACTTATGTATGCTTTCTTTTCCATCTCTATAATCAAAAACCCACAAATTTAAGCTATAATGTGATGGGTACCAGGAAAACAGATAACACAAAGAAATTCCTCATCATACTAGAGAAGTCGGCAGGCAGGGCTTTCCATTGAAGATAGTTACGTAACCCCTCATCACTGACAGAGACGCTTGACGTTGTAGCCTCTCTTATCTTTGCAGTTCATTAATGTGTATATTGAAATTCAAAATGTTCCAGGAGTATTTAGAAATACTGCAAGTATTTGTGTGTTTTTTGTTTTTTGTTTGTTTTTTTCTTCTTTGAAGACAAGCTCTCATGCAGCTCAGGCTGCGCTTGAATTCACTGGTAGCTAAGGATGACCCTGATCTCCAGATCTTCCTGCTTGCTTCTGCCGTGTGCTGGGGTCCCAGGTGTGCACTTGCACCTTCACCTCAGGGTCTGATTCTTTTGTTTTGGGATGCAGGCATGTAGGTCTAGCGACAAAGGCTGCAGGAGAAAGCACACAGCTCTTTCCAGCTCCCGGAAGTGGATTTCCTAGTTCCCTTAAAGTGCTGTGGCTTCAAAAAGCTTACAGCTTGCTGGGTAGGATCTCTCCTCAGTTCATAGAGGGGATACTACACAGGCCTCTGCTCTTCCTTACGCAGGACGTATTTAGGCAAGCATACTTGCCCCCAATAATAAAAAGACATTTAAGAAAGACAATCAATTCATCCAGTAATGTGACTTTGTGTCTTAGACTGTAGCAGTCAAGGTGACTAGTGATATCCTGAAGGCATAGAACCCTTTATTCTGTTCCTTCAGACAGTAGAAGTCTTGGATTCTGATCATCTATCTGGCATAGGTACCCAAGACATGCTGCTGGGACTGATGCTCAGAACAATGACAATCGCATCCCACGCCATGGTGTTTTCATCATTACAATGTTTACTGGCTGTTAAATCACCTTGAAATTTTTTCCTGTAAGATTTCTTAAGAAAATATCTATTGTGCATAATTCTAAAGTGTTACTGTGTAGGGGGGAAATAAAAATAAAAAGTTTATAGAATACTTTTAGTTGCATTAAAATGATCATTCTTTTTAATGTATATTTAATATATTTATTTTAGTGCTTAGAAATATCTTTCAAAGAATTATTTTCTAATATTGTATGTGTGTGTGTGTGTGTGTGTGTGTGTGTGTGTGGTGTGTGTCCACGGAGCTTCAGTGTTACAAGCAACTGTAAGCTACCTTAGAATGTGGCTAGGAACCCAACCCAAGCCCTCTGCAGGGGCAGTGTGCCCTGTTAACCAGTGAGCCGATTCTCCAGCTCCATAGGAAAGACTTTGATCAGTTTGTGTGAGGGTTACAATGCTTTGCCTGGTCCATGAGATTAGCAGTGTGCAGGTGAAATGGCCTAGAACCCTGAGAGTGACCCTAGTGGGACCTGAAAGGCTGTGCTGTGTGCTGTGTGCTGTAGCAGCATCAAAGCCAGTGTCTCAGCTTTGAAGTCATGTGACTTTACGTAAAACACTTCTCAGCCTCATGCTCTGAGTTGTAAAGTGAGTTTTAAGTTGTTTTGTCACGCTCAATACTTGGCATAACTAATACATACATAGTTAAATAAGTAAATAAATAGGTAAGTAGATAAATCTTGAAGCCAAAGAATATTTGCACTCCTTAGAGGAACCTAGGTAAGTGTTGGGGCTTCATGGGTGTGCTGCTCACTCTGTTTGGGAAATGGCGGACAGGACTGCCTGGCCGTAACTTAGAGAATGCCCCCAGGAAAGGCTTTTCTTCTAATCAGAGAAAGGAAGGAAGGAAGGAGAGTCCACAAGTAGGTTTGATGTTATTCCTGGCTTGAACTGTTCAGAGTCCTCATGAGAATGTAGTCAGTCCTGGTAAGGGGGAGGTGGACGCTGGGTTCCTATCCTGGCTACCAGTGTAACTTTAAGAAGAGCAAGAGAAGAAGTAGGCCTAAGAGGGATTAGCTTAATTCTAATTGCTGCAATTATGATTTCATCATACACAAACTATTTACATAGAGTCAGTTATGTCTGCTGTATAATTTACCAATTAGTCTTGTTTCCTTGGATAGTTGGGCATGGGATCTAGACCTCTAAGAGACTGCACCAAGTGGCAGAGTTGTTAGGCGACACATCAGGACATTTTCTCCTCCAATGTGTTTGTAAAACTGAACACTTGGCAGTTTTTATGTTTTAGTCCTTAAATGTGATTTCTTTAGTATTTATAAAACCTAGAGAAAGGGTGCAGGGCGTATTGTTACTCCCATTTGATAATGGGAACGGTGAAGAACAGATACCAGAGTTGGCAAGCCAGATAACTCTGCTAGGAAGCATTGGAAGCCTAGCTCGGATCCAGGTGGGCCTCATGAGACAGTGGACCTGCAGAGGAGCATGTGATCAAAGAGTTCCCAGCAGAAAACCTGCCCCAGAAGGCCAAGGCCCTCAAGATGCATTAGCACCCAACAGCTAGCTATTAAAGTCCATACAAGGACACCTGCGAAGGGCCAGCCTCTGGGTATCAAGTGGATGCTCCCTACACATTAGTTTAAACTACAGGCATGCAGCACACCATTGCAGAACTAAGAGTTGTATCCATGTCACCAGGGAGTCTGAAAGAACATGTCTACAAAAGGTGGGTGGCCTTCTGAGGACTAAGGGTGCCTAGTTCTATTTGTCTGTTCAGTAAGGCCTTCCGGGACAGCTCCTACAGAGACATCAGTCTACTCTGTCCCTAGACGTGTCTCTGTTTTTTTTTTTGTTTGTTTGTTTTTTGTTTTTTTTTTTTTTTTTCTGGCAGGAGATGACGTCTCTTTTAAAAATTCAGCCCTGTTAGTGTGACTTGAGCTCCTGTGAATATTTGAGCTCCTGTGGTGTCTGTGCAAAACAGACTCTGTCTGACTTAGGTCTTCTGATAAGTCTCATGGCGGTTTTCTGCTAAGTGGGGAGGGTTTGAAGAGGAGGGAACTCCTATACCTTAGATAAGAGGGGATTCAAAAATGCTGAGCATGTAGGAGGGAATTGCAATCGGAGAGAATGCTATGAACTTCTAAAGATACGGACGTGCAAATGAGCCTTTAAAATAAGGCAACTCTATAGTGCATGTTTGCCATTTAAGAGAATTTAATGGAATAAACAAGTTGCAGCTTTTCTACAGTAGCATTCCAGGAGCAAACTCGTTGCTCCTCTCCTGGATACATGTGGTTAATTTGCAGACAAATAGTGTTTGCAGCCACCTTGCAGAATAGAAAGTTTATCACAACAGAATGTTGCCGGCTGTGGGATGTACTGGGGAGATGGGGACAGAGACAGACGGCGAGGACACAGTTGGGAGATGGGGGGACTTCTGAATGTGGAAAACCCTGTGACCCGCAGGAATCATTTGCTTAAGCAATGTTCCTTTTCCCTGCGGCATAAATATGGGCAGAGGTCACCTAAGGGAAGTGCACTCTGGATGGGGTCAGGTGAAGGCCATCGAAACCAGAGTTTGGAGTAACCACGTGGCTCTGCACTTCCACCCAGGGGTGTTGGCAGCTTCACTGCAGGTCACATGAAGTGCTATATTTTCAGATGTTCCCATAAAGGGGCGGCCACTCCCTTATCTGCTCAGGTTCATTGCTTCTTTACTTATCTGCGTACGTTAACTGTCTTCAGTTCTGTTTCTTGGTCCTTCGGGGTGAGTGGTGAGGTTTTATGCACATCTTGATGCCTGAGAACCTTTGGTTAATATGGACTGCTTTCTGTTATGCCCAAAAAAGTTTCCTTAAATTGTTCTTCCCTCTATGAGTATTTACATTGGAGTAAATTTATAATTCTGTTTTTAAAGCTGTATTTTCATATTTATTTGTGTGTATGTTCATGTCTTTCTGTGTGTGTGTCACATATGTCTGAGGATCTATGGAGGCCAGAAAAAAGACGATTTCCGATATCCTAGAGCTGGAGTTACAGTTGTGAGTTCCCCAAAATGAATGGAGGGACTCAGGTCCTCAGGAAGAGCAGCAAGAGTCCTCACCTCAGAGTCCTCTCTAGCATGCACGTGTGTGTGTGTGTGTGTGTGTGTGTGTGTGTGTGTGTGTATTTGTATGTAAGTTATCATGCATAATTTTGTGCTTGTGAGTCCAATCCCAAATCACTCAATGCAATCATAATATTGTTCTGTTTTGTTTTCTTGACAAAATCTCATTTAGCTCAAGCCTACCTCAGACTCGCAGTGTAGCAGATGATGACCTTAGTCCCTGGTTTTCCTGGGTCCACCTCCAAACTGATCAAACTCCACAATATCACTTGTATTTTTTTTTTATCGTGTTATCTAGTATTATGGTCCTTTCAAGGAGTAAACCATTCTCTTTTATCAAAATCCTCTAAATTACTCTTGTATTGTGGGATATTACCCAGTATTAAAATTTGTACTGTCTCCTTTTGTCCAAATTACTGTCAGATTGTTAGATTGTTTTTAGAATATATTATCATAAATGGGATTTGGAAAGGATCTTTTCTGAAAGATTGTTTGAGTTCATGATCTCAGAAATAGCTGAAGTATAGCATAAACATAATGAAAATGTGGATAAATGTGATCTTAATTGCATTCAATTCCTATTCATGAAATAAAAGCAGCAAAAAAATGGGTTGATGTATCTCCAACATTAAAAATGACTCAAAATATAAAGTACTTAAATTATAAACCCAATTATTACAATAAACAACTAGATCTTTGGTAATTTGATATGAGAAAATGCGATCAAATTTGATTTTTTAAAAATTTCCTTTTGTTCTTGCCCATTAGATACAGTATTTTATGTTTTTTTTTTTTTTGCTACTTATGTTCATTTTATTTCCTGGGCTTTAGGAGCCCTGGCTCACATTTGGTCTGTAAGTGACATCCTAGCTCTAATTAAAATGGATGTTCTTAGCTCATGTGATGGAGCTCTTAATTCCCTCATTTGGGAGGCAGAGGCATGCAGATCTCTGTGAGTTCAAGGCCAGCCTAGTAAACCAGTCAAGGCTACACAGTGAGACCTAAAGCAAAGCAATGGCAAACAAACAAAGTCAAATAAAATAGCAGGGTACTCCGCTCTGTAGGCACTTTCCTAGAAACTCTTTGACCTCGTGTTCTGGGGTCAGTGTTCCGTCTGTGCCTAGGTTTTCATGGTCCACGTCTATATAAAGCCCTCCACGCCAAGAGAGACACAGCTGTTCATCTGTTTCAAGAAGATGGCAGCTTGTATTTCATAAATAGGACTTCATTGCAATTTCAAAAACAGATTTGCCCATATGTTAGTTTGTCCCCGGTAACTCGAACTTAATAGATACTTAGCTTCATACGCGTGTTAAGTGTGTGGAGAGTGGGCTGAGCGTCACAGTATTAAACATTTGGAGTTGCTGATCTTAATTTCTGATGAGTCTCAACTTTTAGGGTAAACCGTTTTATAACTATCAGTCTGTGAACTGGCACTGGATTAATTCAATAGCATCCCTAATTTTCAAGCGAAGGTTCTGGAACACGAATGCTATATTTTGAAGAGATAAATATTCTAACTCAAGCCATGTAACTTCTTTTCCAGAAGTTTTTAATTGTTGGCCTGAAATAGTTAACATACTGTAGAGCCAGACCTTTCGGTTACAGCTGTACAGATTCTTAAATTAATCAGTTAGAAGTTGATCCATCTGATCACTCTTCGATGAACTTAGGGTTCAGTCTTAGCTCTGTGAGAATGTTAACCTCAAGCATCATAGTTTAATATTTTTAATCTATCTGTATTCAATATCAAATATCAAGGCAATATCAATTACCAGAAGAAATTGATATCAAGTATTCATTGAGAAGAGACTAGATCGTTTCTATGTTTTTCCTATTACAAGTGGAAGAGTGGTCCATAAATATTTTTTTGGCTTTGTGTGTCCAAATGTATAACTGATGGTGCTATACATTTTTATACTATCAGGGAAATGAATATCCAAAAATGTTATAATAGAATACTAAAATTCAAAGTTTGTATAATTTTCACATCATTAAATACTATTGTGATTGTATTAAACATTAAAAGATTTAGATACAGTTTTTGCCAACATTAAAGTTGTTTTCTTGAATTTTGAGACTGGATCGTAATGTGTAGCTCCGGCTCCCCGCCTGTCACCATATAGCTGAGGGTAGCCTTGAATTTGGAGTAAGCCTCTGTCAGTCTCCTGACTAATGGTACCAGCTATTGGTTAGATCAGATCTGTATTTCATTTGTACAGCATTTGCTGAGTTACTGCACTTCCGTATTAATTACAGTGATCACGGCAGCCATTGTGCATGACATTGATTACTGCATTTCTGTATTAAACAGTGATCGTGCGCAGTCATTGTGTATCAGGAGTTATGTTTTACCTCTTTGCAGTTCACAAGACTAGAGTGTGCAAGCAACTCTTTGAAGTGTTTCTTTTACCTGTTGTTGCAGTAACTCTTCTGCGCCAGCATGAGATGGCAGAGAGTATGCAGATGAATAAGACTGTCTCCTGGTCAGACGTAGTGCTTGGTTTTCATGCTGACTCCACTTGGGAAACATGATTTGTCTAGTACTTGCCTTCAAGTCTGGTTCACCTGAACTCTTAGTTTCTTTCCTTTTTATTTTATTTTAAATTGAAAATAGATTTTTTTTTCTTATATGATTCATTCCTACTAAACTTCCCCCTCCCTCCACTTCTCCCAGCTCCACTCTTTCCCCCAGATCCTCGCCACCCCCCTGTTTCCCTTCAGAAAAGAGCAGGTCTCTAAGAGACAACAAACAGGACAAAACAAGACACAATAAGACAAGGCAGATGTCCTCACCCGGAAGCTGGACTAGCCATCCCAATAAGAGGAAGAGTCCCCAAAGCAGCCAAGGAGTCAGAGACAGAGACACACCCACTTCACTGTTGGGAGTCCCAGGAAAAAAAATGCCAGGCTACCAGCTGAAACCAACACGCTGAGGGTCTGCTGCAGGCCCCAGTCTCTGTGAGCCCATGGAGCCCTAAAAGACTTGATTGCTTTTGTGATGCTTAATTTCTGCTTTTACACGTTTTTTTTTTTTTTTTTTTTAAAGCCAAGGACCTTTTTAATTCAGACTGTCCACTTTATAAGGATAAAATTAAAAGTATTCTAGATTATGAAGGAAAATAAACATTTAAGTCCAGGGAGAGCTGTGCAAAGGGCTTCTCAGAGGCATGGAGACACTACCCTGAACCGTTTCCTGTATTCTCTTGTAGTTTGTTAGAATCTCTGAGGCTAGAAGCTGACACTCTCTGTGTTAGGATAGGAACTCTTCCGCTGGATCTGACACCAGGCCGCCTCTTCCTTCTTGATGAACGTGCTTGGCAACTCAACACACACACACACACACACACACACACACACACACACA